>OMLB01000150.1:24205-41952 GCA_900302555.1 Myripristis jacobus
GGTCAGGTCATGAATGCCCAGCCGCACCTGGGAGAAGTTGCCCGAGCCAATCTCCCCCCTCAGCTCGTACAGCGCCACCCTCCGTCCAAATGTCAGATCATCCATCACCCGCTCTGAATGTGTCAGGTCGTACAGGGCCTTCTCCAGCGCAGTCCAGTGCTTCACCTCCTGCTCCTCCTTCGCGTTCCTGTTCATGTTGGTGTTTATGTTCATGTTCATGTTCATGTTCATGTCTGGTTGGTTCTTTTTCTCCTCTCTTGTCTTCTCCTTCATATCGTTGCCCCCCACCTTTGGCAACATCAGGGTCAAGATCTCTCCTTGACATGGTGCCATCCTCTGCTGAGCCTCTTTCCCTGGGGAGCAGACAGAGAAACAGAAAGAGCTAGATTATTAGAAGGAAAAGTCGGTTTCTGCAACACAACAGGGATTTCTACGCAAGTGCTTGCAAAAAACAGCATAAAACTGTGCTCTACTCACCTAACACCTTTCCTTTTGTGCTCTTCTTATTCTTCTCTGTGTCGATGATATTTCTGTTGCTAAAATACATGATGGCTGCCTTTGATATAAAGAAGAAAATACTCTGCTTTCCTTTGTAATCTGAAAGGTTTTAGAAGACACTATCGCCAGGAAAAACAATGTCCACAGATCAAAGATTTGAAAAAGTATGGAGCGACTTGATGTGAGTTCAAAAACATCTGCGTGCATTAGCAAATGCTCTTAAAACAATGCCACCAAACAAGGAGCCTCTGTCGACACTTTCCTTTAAGTTCTTCTGTCTGCGTTACAGCGGGACTTGTTGGATTAGGTTGCAGGTTAACCGGTCACAGTGCAACTGTCTCTTTTCTGTATCCCGCCGTCTTGTCCCAGTCTTGCTTGTGGTGTATAATCCAGCACGTGTGCCGCTGAATCAAGCCCTGTAATCCCTGTGTGCCGGACTCCTCCCATGCAGACAGACAATAGACCGGCTTTACAGAGGCCTGTTTAACCCCCAGACATTAACCTGTCACCCGCCACAGGCATCTGAAACAGACACTGATGGGATTACCTCTGCAGTCTCGTGTAATGTAACCATCGTTTATGGTATGGGGTCAATCGCAGGGGATGAGACAAGGTCACTAAACTGGTTTGTCTGAACTGGGTCACCTATGGCCAAATCTTTTAGATCTTTTAGATATGTTTTGATATACTTCTAATTGCTGTCCCCAGTTTATGTATCAAATCACCAAACACTTTAAAAAGACGCAGAGATATTACACCAATGAAAGCTGCATTAATACTACAAATTCCCTTAATTTTCTATCAGTGTGCAAAGTGAAACAACAAATGCTATTTCACCCTCACTAAAGCGACCAAAGGCTACAGAAAAGAAACCCCGAGGGCCCGCAGGGAGGTAGGAGACCATCCAGCTGCAGAGTGGCTTCCTGACCCAGACGCTGACCATCACACGAGACAGACTCCAGGCCAGACTGTCCGAATGGACATCCTGTCCATCAGTCTGTCACTGCATGTTCATGCCGCAAGTGACTCATGCTAATCCTTTCAGCACCTCAGTGATTACTGCACGTGCTGTGTTAGTAGTGGCAGGGGAGCAGCTTTTGAATGGGATAAGAGGATGCACAGTTTCAAACAGGTAAGTTTGCACAAGGGAAATGAATGTTTGAAAAAGTACTTTTTTATATAACTGAGGGGGAAAAAAAGAGTTTGTGCTATAAAATAAGCTCCCGGCTATGAAAAGCCAGATCTGTGATCCAAACAGGGAAACGGGAAGGCCCGTCTCTGAAAATCATAACACTGGATTTGGAGACATAAAAAATCATTTAGTTGCCTATGCTTTTGAAAAGAGACCTAACAGTGAAGAAAATGTTTAACCTGTTAGGGGTAAAATGTCTGTGGTTTTGTAAGAGCTGCAGTAAAACAATCCTATTTTCTGAGTTAAGAAGGTCATGAAATTTCCAAGAAGCTTATTATAAAAGTTTTCCAGCAAAAACCTCTCAATGCGTGTGACTATACACATTGTTATAACCCAGAAAATGGATTGTGACTTTAAAGTCTTTCCTTCACCAGTAATTTACTGATGCTGACAGAAGACACTCTATTTCAAAACATATTCCAGGAGAATTGAGGGCTATTGTGGAAAGAATTATTGATTATGATATTTAACAGTAAGGCTGTCGGTGTTAATTTAGCTCTGAGAGTGTTTAAGTCAACATCGCCAGTGTTTGTATGACTCAATTAGACAAGCACTTCAAAATGCTATGCAGGTGGTGAAATAGTGGGTAAAATGTTATGCCTATCAATTTATGTCTGTTAATGTGAGTATTCTATCTATCTAATAAAACTTGCTTGGTGATTCTCAAACTCTATAACGTCAATAATTTAAAATATTATCTGCAATAATCTGTAATCTATCTAAAATCTAAAATATTATCAATTTTTTGTAATATGTTTATTTCATGCATTTTTATTTCTTTTCATTGTAAAGTATCTTGGAGTACCAAGACAACAAATAAACATATAAATAAAATGTATTATCATTGCCATTATTATTATTGTTATAACTTGCAGTACCTTATCTAATTGGAGGACAAGCTACAATTATTTATTGTGGGTGCAGATGCACAGAATGATAAAGACTGGTTCCTCTTAAGATAAAGAAAACATTGCAATATGATGCCATGTAAGATTCTTGTTTTCATTGTGTCAGGGTGTTTATGGCTGGATACATCTTGATAATTAAATCAAGTATTTGTTAACACTGAATCTGGGCTGTAACCCGGATTATGATAGAATTTCAATGGGATTTGCTGTAACTCGATGAAAGGGGGCAACAATTGAAACTGCGATAAGGTGTCAGCTTAATCAAGGTGTCTGAGAGCTGATGGTTATCTGGATGATGATCCGTTGATCCCGGTGCAAATGAGAGGATCACATCAGCACATCAAAGTAGAGCTAACGCCAAATGAAGATATGACTGGTACAATTTTACTACACAGCAAAAACCTCTCTCCAATGAATCAAATAGCAGTTTTTAAAAGAGTAACCAAAACTCATGTTAAGGAAATGTAGTTGCCCTGTTTTGGTGTAGATTTCATTCACTGAAAACACAGGCACAGGCAGCCTTTCTGTCAGTGGATGCTACTTTGTTTACAGTCTCAAATTAACCTCAGAAATGAAATGTTAGGTGCCTGGCAATCATTTTAATGCACAGTATTCTAATTCTTGCTCCTTTTTCTCTCCTTCAAGAGAGGGAGGAAACTTTGTGAGATTTGAGGAGTAGCTCTGAGAGGCCTCGCCATTTGGTGTCATGTTGAATAAACACAAAGGTGCTGCTGTCTCCTCGACAGGAGACACAGGGCCCCACGCTGATCCTGTTTATGTGTTTAGGCCAGGTTTTGTTTCAAGTCGGAGGTGCTAAACACCTTCCCCCTGAGATAAAAGATGATTAATGCCTTTGAATGAGCGTGGCTTAATGGCTCAAGGCTACTTAAGCACTTCATTAAGGGTGAGCTTGGGCCCGGTCGACACACTCGAGCCACTGGGTCCCCTCACAGCCGAAACAGACAAGAGGTGAAAACTCAATACTTTGGAGGCTGCCTTTGAAGTGGCCCCTGCCCGCAAGAACACCATCCCACAAGGCATTCAGCATGGAAATTTGATTAGTTCTCACTTTTTAGATCCCACACCACTTTGAGACCTTGTTCTGTGGTGACATTTGGGGCTGAAGCTTGATCCCGTATAAATATCAGAGGCATTGGTGAGCAGAAGGACACTCAGGGTCTGGCAGCTGAGCAGCAAATATCTATAGCCATGGATGTACCCCGGCCAGGCCTACTCCTCCTTCTGTGCGCCCTCCATCTAACTTGTAAGTACCGCTTGCTTGGCTCTTTGCCTTCCTCTACACTCTATGTAATTATGTATGTCAGTGGTTTTTAATGTAACTGGACCTTTTTGCAATCAGCTCAAGTGTACTTCTTAACTCCTGGTGAAATGTCTGGTAAACACTGGTATTAGCAGAGGGTGTGATTTTTATTTCTCTTTCAGATCAAAAAAGAATCCACTCTGTTATATTCATAGTGTTCACAGTTTTTTACAGGCTGTTAAGATTGTCTTGAATGAAATAATCATTATTCTTTTCTTTTTGTCTGTAAATATTCCCTAAGAATAAATTTTAATAATTACCGTAGACTGAAAGTAAACTATGCACAACAATTCAGAATCCTTTGCTTAAGACATTGTCAAATTAAATAATGTGATCTGATGTGATCTCTCAGTGGTTTTATGAGACTAATCAGCATCTAATTTTTATTCACCTCTAGAAAAAAAAAACATTAAAACACCTGTTCATTCTCTATCAGACTAGTAAAAAGACTAATATTATATGATTTTGATCAGCACTACTGTCAGTTTGAAAGTCAGCGGAGGTACAGATGTGTTTGCTCTGTTTTCTAGTGCCTGGAGTGTTGAGCAAACATGTCGACCACAGAAACCTGTTTGCACAGAGAGCCTGCTGCAGAAGACAGAGCCACTTTGTTTACATTGGCCAAGGTAAAGCATCCTGGAAGGGCTGTAGCCCTCATAATACACTGAAATATAAATTTCTTTAGTCAGCAGTTCATTCCCTTGCATGATCAGGATAACCACTCTTACATCTTTACATGTGAGGTAGTTATTTACTATCATGTGTGTGTGTGTGTGTGATGATAAAAACAAAGCATTAATTTTCTCCTGTAGAATTATTATTATTAGTAGTAGCAGTAGTAGTAGTAGTAGTATTTGGGTTGAAAAGCTAGGTGTAATAGAGATGCATATTTTGCCATGCTGTCCTCAGATATCTCTGGCAGTCCTGTCAGTGTGGATGTGGGAATGTGCAGGTCGCACTGTGGGGGGGCACCCAGGACATCTAATGAAGCGGGACAGCAGGAATACTCCAAACACGCATCCATGCTGGAATTTCTCAGGAGCAAAAAAGTAGGTGGCTGCGGCAGTTTCCCACATCACCACAAGGGCGCACTGTAACTTTATTATTGTCTGACAAGGCCTAAAAAAACAGGCCAGTTAATTATTGTAGTGTCATTACTCACAGTGCGGCAATGTTTTATATATGTTTCATGTGTATTAATGTTTTATATAGAGAGATATTAGTCCTCTGAGATGCAGTCTACATACTTTACCTGAATCAAAGCAATAAAACACGGATTAACGCAATATCTAGGTCTTAATCTACCCATTTGCGACAGAAACATGCTCTGACATGTCTAACTCCAACAACTGAATTTCCTCTCTTGATAAAAGATGAGGATGCGCAGACCTGCCGCCTCAGAGGGCTCGGACACGCTGGGCCAGCTCCCCTCCTGCGGCCTCAACCAGGTGTGCGAGCCGACCGGGATGCGGGTGGAGCGGGTGCTGCTGTTCGAGGGGCCCCGGGAGGTGGAGGTCATCCAGGAGTGCCACTGCGACACCAAGCTGACCCAGTGCATCCGCGTCCCGGCGCTCAGGACCTACTTCTTCGACACGCCATACGAGACGGTCATCGACGTGGGAGGATGCTCCAGGTCCAAGGGCTCCCCAGGTGTGTGGCAGACCTGCCCCCTTCCCTCCCCCGACCCCCCGAACACAACAACAGGAAGTGGTTCAGTCACTCCAACAGAGAGCAGCGCACGGACTAACACTAATGGCACACGGGGAAATAAAATACTTAGTTCATGTTTTACAGAAAACAGGAGAAAAGACAAGGAAAACTGACAAATACAACAAGCTTGTCAGTTTATCAGTTTTTTTATAGAACTTTATTGCAACTAGTGAAAAATACTGAAAACTGCGTATCTTTCCTGATTCAAAAACATTCACATAAATAAATAACTTGATAGCGCTAGCTAGCTACATAAGTAAGTTAGTAAAGTGGTTGCATTGGAAAGTAGTGAAATCATCTGACTCGATTTTTCCACTGTTTTAAACCTCAATATTAGACAGAATGACTTATATTCTTTTAATTTTTTCAGTGCATATTCACATGGCTTTCCCCCTTCATATATTGAAAAAATACCCCCTTGATAACTTTGCAGCAGTGTACAGATTCATGATGGAGATCTTTTTGTGGCTTTATAAAAAGTTAAAACGCCAGTTGTCATTTACTATAGGCCTACTATAAAGTCTATATGCCATCCATATTCACAATAGATGTAATTCAGGCTTTCCTGTTCATGTGAGTGTGCAAGATAGAGAATGGCTCTAACATGTTGATTCATCCATCACTCCCAGAGGGATTCTCCTGTGTGCCCACGAAGTTTGACTCAGCTCTGGTGGAAACTCCTAACAAAGTGGACCTGATCCAGACCGTGGCGGCATGTGAGCTGAAAGAAAGCTGCTACAGGGTCCCATATGTGGAATATTACTACGAAATAGTCAACCATGCTGACGGAATTAAAGAGGAGAAACTCAAAGTAGGTGGATACTCTAAAGAAACATGATGCACAAACATGGATTTTTGTTTGTTTGTTTTTTTTAATTACTGAGAAAGAAGAAAAATGATTTTATCGTGCCATATTTTTCCAGGACTGAGCCCAGTCCCTGAACATGAATTCCACATTATATTTAAAACTGAGGTTATCTCTTCTTTTGATTAGTGCAGAATAATTAGGGCTAGAGGACTAATTCATTTGTGATGCTGGTTTCACACTCTCTTTTGTGATTAAGGAGGAAGCTGGGGAGTCTGGCTAGGCGTCAGACACAGTAATTAAGTATCATTATTCATCACACTGTGGAAGACGCCACTTAATCAACTTAATCCACCAGCCAGTGGCTGGCACCGCACACCCTGGTGTTAAAGACTTTAGGATATGTCACCATTTACACCAATACGCATGATAGGCTAGCAAGAGTTCAAATTATTTTTTTCCCAGGAACATAACACCAAATATAAGAATGAAATAGTCTTCTGGGCTCTTTGCACCACAGCAAATGAAGTGAAAATGATGCCTTTGTATCCACAACAGAAAAGACCATTCAGGACCCTCTGCGCACACACACACACACACACACACACACACACACAGTTTGAAGCACTTTACAAAGATTTGCAGCCTTCTCAATACTATAAAGACAGTCATAATGTATGACTTTATGTAACATTAGTAACATTTGTAACTATAAATGACTAGACTGAGCAGGTTTCAGCTGATTTCCTTGAGTCTGTTGTCTGCCACACTCACACTAAAGGCGCGAGGAGAGAGCAAACACAAATGGCCCTTGCAGGTGTTGAATCAAAGCAGTTAGCATGCTGAATAGCTGATGCTCTCCTCCTCCTCCCCCGACTCCTAAACTGGGACAATATTTGTGGCCAGCCGTGAGCTGATTGCCCTCTCTCTGTGTTGCTAATTTTCCACAGGAAATAGATGTGGGCAGATGTTTGGGAGGGTGCACTACAGGAAACCGATGCCTTCTCAGGTAAGCACGAACACAGCTGCTAGCCCCCCCGCACACCCAATTTCACCTACACACACACGCCTCCCTTCTCGTAACAACGGCCTGTGAGCTCTAACACCTCCTGCACCCAGCATGTTGGCCTCACTGGTCTGACTCCTGCACCAAATGTCTCTTTCATGCCTTTTAGTTTGGGACCTGAATTCAGATCAGCCATTCATTTATCTGAATCACACTGCATGCATGAAAAAGTACAACAAATGAAAACGTATTTGTGGGTTCAGTTAATGCATGTGCTGTTGTTTGTTTACCTTCAGTAATTATTATACCTGGTATAATGCACATTTGTATATCAGCAGCTTGGCAGTCAGAGTCAAAAGGCACTTTAAAATGAAATAAACTAATTTATACAGTGATTTGTCCTTTTTGACATGTGGAATAGCAACTTCCAAACGGACACAATATGCCATGAAGAGAAAAAAGATCTCATGACATAGTCAAAAATAACAAAGACACAGGCTGGTTTCACGTTATGCAGCTCAGCCATTATGCAGCTTAATGGTGTTGGACTTACAGGAGAGCCATTATGATTTAGATTCCTCTCCTGATTGTTAATATTGAAGAAGAGTAAAGGTTTTATTTGAAACCTGCAAATAATTGCACAAAGGTTGTCCTCTGTAAAGCCATCCCTAGTCCTATGAGTAGATGTGTATTATGTGGGAAACACAGCAAGGGATTGTTTCCCGTCTTACTGCACACATTCATGAATTCATTTTTAACTTCTTTTTTTTTTGTTTTTGTCATTTTAAATTTTCTACTCCAGGAGTCCCTCTGATCCTGACATTTGTCACCTGTGGGCCGAAGGACCCTCCACCTCCTGTGTTCCTCAGGGCTATGAGAGCCACACATTCCTCAACCAGCACGGCCAGATACGCACTGTTCTCTCCATCACCTCCTGTGTTTGCCAAAACTGAACATTGCGCCCCCCACTGGACAACACACAAACGTTCAGTTCCCCAGAACTACATCTGAAGCTCAAAATCTTTGATCCACAGTGGTGGCAGCCCCACCACACATTATCAAGTGTTGTGCAACTGTTTGCTCCCTTAAAGTATTGTATTATATGTAATATATGTAAAAAATATATAATTTTGTAAATAAAATTTATCCCACAACAATTGATGAGGACTTGTCATGGGGCGAATTTACACATTTGATAAAACAGTAAAACAACGGATTTAGGAAAGATATCCTGGGATGAGCACAGCAGGCTTAAACAATACCCTTTACAGAAATACATGTAAAATAAAAATAATTGATGCTTGCTCTCTGTGGATTTACTCTCAGACGTTGACAAAAGTGGGAAAAGGAAAGTAAAGTAGAAAATCTATTAAATCTAAAAATCGATTTTCAATTAATATCAAGGTCTAAAAATTAGGGATGACCAATTAGTCAAAATATTGTTGAGACTGCAATTTGGCCTAGTGAATGTGTGACAAAATATTGCTGTAAATAAAGTATTATGGTACTACAGAGACATCCTGGCCAACAAATAAGTATTCTGCAGACGTGAGAGAATATGTTTGTTTGGTACAGACCCCAGCAAGAATAACACTATTATTTTGACAGGTTTTTCCAATGAAAATTAAACATATGATGCAAAAATGACCATTCTTCACAAAATCCTCTCACAAGCACAACCTGTAAAGTTAATCTTAGAATGATTTTTTTTAAACCACATCGTTCAGATCTACTGACAGTTTACAAGTCCAGGGCTGAGCTGCCATTTGAAGACAGGCTGTAATAGAGCTGCATGAATAGTCTTCCGATTTTGCAATTGTCCCTTTGAAAAAACACACGTGCAAGCGCTGGTAGTTAATAGCTCCTTATTTTGATATCAGCGTGTGAAACAACAATTTGTGTTCTTTCATGCTTCACGAGAAGAGAATTTATGACTTGCTCTCAAGGTGCAATGTGTGGGGAAAAGCCGTTTGATGTCTTGACTTAGATGTTGACTGTTCTGGGGAGGGGAATCACTTCTTTAATTCTTACCAGAGGCCTGCTCTGTCATTTGGCCGCGCGTAATCGTGCGTAAAGATGAAAGGCACCAAATGGCGCGCGACGGCGGTTCTCCACTTCAGAGCAAAGATCACTTGGACTTTGATACATTCATGCAAATACTGAGGTTTTAAAGCGTTTCTAACGTTTTGAAACCAGATTATATGTTCAAAATGAACCCACATGCGCAGATTTCCATTATTCAAATAGTCTATCCCCAATTTTTTGCCTTTAATGAAACTTTATGTTATAAAATCCACAGTATACTTACTTATCAAACTGTGAGAGCTGATCACAGGGTCATTCTACAGAATTTAAATTCAAGCTTTCCTCAGCAGGTATAGAGATTTTTTGTATTTGAAGATATTTGCCTCTGGCATAGTTACCCTTTTTGCCACTATATCTTTCGACTTTTTAAAATCTAAAATGTCAGTGATTACCCAGCTGTACGTGGATAAGCAGTTATGTAAATCTTAAGAAGTGTAACCAGCGGCACCCTTCTGTTTATTGAAGTAATTGGTTCCCCCGTAAGATACAGTCCCCATTATTCTAAATTGATGGATTCATTCAGAAGCAGTTAACCTCCTATGGTGAGTGCACTTCCTCAACAGATCAGCTCACAGTTGATTCTGTCCACTGTCCCAACGCTTTGCTGACACATAAATTACAGATCTGACAAAAAATAAGATTCATAATCATACAATCGTTAGACAGTAGACAGCGAGCTGCTTCAGGTGGATAATTCAGTTTATTTGAGCCTTTTATTGCCAGACGGGACCAGAATGGGTTTGAATTAAATCTACAATCGGGGTTCACACCTTGTTAACGACGCCATTAGCCTCCCTTTACATTCGCTGATGGGTGATTTACATTTGCGACCAAATAGCATCTTTATTGCTGTTTACCGAGGCCTTGGAGACATTGTAAACTGAACGGGAGCATTTGATATAAAAAGCGGAGCTTCCAGGCATCTGCAGTCACTCCAACTCCAAGTTGCTGGCTGTGAGGTTTGGGAACCAGGGGACTACAAGCTGCGCGCATCATGTCTGAGATGTGGTTTTTTGTCATCAGCTTTGCCACTTTGGTGTGCGCCACCACCGCCCGGCCTCCACATAACTATCTGGAGAACCATTTCACCGCAGAGAACGAGTCGGAGGAGGTTCGTTCCGCAGCTATCAAAAGACTTCTGGAGGTTTTTGGGATGGAGGACCCCCCTCTCACCCGGGGCCACAAGCAGCCGCCTCAGTACATGCTCGATCTGTACAACACAGTGGCTGATGTAAACGGCGTGACTAAGGACCCCTATCTGCTGGAGGGGAATACTGTCCGCAGCTTCTTTGACAAATGTAAGATCAGTTTGTGCGTAAAGCTTCTCTCGCTGTTGGATGTTCAATACGGTAAAAACAGACACGTTTGTTCTGGTTTCTGATAATGCGATTTCCTTTTCAGTGCGCAGTGAGCAGGTTGAGTTCAGGTTCAATCTGTCCACGGTCGCCAGGATTGAGAAGGTGCTCACTGCAGAGCTGCATCTCTTCAAGCTGAGGCCTCAAGCATCAGTGTCCTTCAACAGACATCATTTCTGCCAGGTATATAAATATTAATTACATTCAAGTCTAATGTCACTCACAGGTCATCATTTCTGCAGGACAAATATTCAAATAAAATGATCCTTGAGATGTGAGCATGTTACTAATTGTACCAATTGTATTCACTTCAGGTCAGTGTTTATCAGCTGCTAGACAGCAGCAAGCTCAACATCACACAGGAGAAGAAGCTGTTGTCCTCTCGGCTCATCCCCATCCACTCCACTGGCTGGGAGGTGTTCACCATCACGCAAGCAGTATGTATCCATCGCTTTTTCAGGCCTGCATTAACCACTGTAGGAAAAAACTTAATGCTTACTGAATGCAATGTGCGTTTGAATTGACAAATGTGAACTTTTTTTTGTAAAGGTCCGCACCTGGATGACAGATGAAGGCAGTAACCTGGGGCTTCAGGTGGTGGTTCGGACCCTGGGGGGAAGCCAGATGGATATGAAGCTGGTCCGCTTTGCTTCAGGACGCAGTCATCATCAGAGCAAGCAGCCCATGCTGGTGCTCTTCACTGATGATGGACGCCGCTCTGCCACTCTTGAGAGCAAAGGTAGGACTAACTGTGTTGCTGTTTTGCCACTGTAGGCATTGGCATAAAGCCACATTATGAGGGGCCCAAGTGGAGAGCTTTTTATTGTGCTGCTGCCTGTAACAAGGGACAGGGATTTGCCAGCCTGTGCACAGGAATTGACACAGCACCATCACTCCATCCATGACATGGAGATTGTCTACCTGTACCCCAGAGTTATTGACTGATCAGTTACTTAGACGCCTTCTTTGTTGAAATTCTTGATTTGAGAAAGAAATTAGAGGGGAACCTGTGTTCAAAATCTGTCAAACGAGGGCAATCTCATGCAGGGAGTCTGCACAGGGAAACCTATACAACATTTGGGCTCAGTTGCAGAATCATATTTTTAGTTTTTAAGTTTTTTATTTCTTCAGTTCTGTATATTCCAGGAAAATCCTGTTTCAGGACTGAAAGATTATATGAAAACAGATATAGATAGATAGAAAGGAAAATAAACAAATAAATAAATAAATGTTCACTTCAGTTAGAAAAAGGCATATCTATTTGTCTGGCTATGTCTGTCTAGTTATAAATGACTGTATACTGTGCTAATTACTGTAGGAACTTTACATTAAGAGAGGCTTCTCTAAGTCCAGATATAGCTGTATCTATGCTCCCAGCTCTATTAAAATGTACTTTATAGTATGTTTGCTAAAAACTTCTTCTGTCCTCCACCAGATCCAAATGATACCCCAGCCTCTCCCAGCCTGCCTCAGGTCCCCATGGCAGGTGCTGCCTCCCGCAGCGCCCGTTCCCTAGACTACGGCGATGAAGATGGCGTGTCAATGTCCTGCCAGCGCCTGCCCCTCTATGTGGACTTTGAGGAGATCGGCTGGTCGGGCTGGATCGTGTCTCCACGGGGTTACAACGCCTACCACTGTAAGGGCTCCTGCCCCTTCCCCCTCGGTCAGAACATGAGGCCAACCAACCACGCCACTGTCCAGTCCATCATCAACGCCCTGAAGCTGACCAAAGGCATCGAAACGCCATGCTGCGTGCCCGACAAGCTCTTCTCCATCAATCTGCTGTACTTTGACGACGATGAAAACGTGGTGTTGAAGCAGTATGACGACATGGTTGCAGGAAGCTGCGGCTGCCACTGAATACAGTGAGCCACCAGTGTCCACTTGTGCATGTGCACTGAAAACTGCAACCTATATATCATCAGCCTTGTTCTCGTGCATAGATACCAAGCAGCCTTATGCTATGAGCAAAGAGCCAAGTCTCACGCATGGTATTGTAATATATGTAAATAGCATAAATTATATAATATATGGCAGTGAAGGAAGTGATATCCTGTGTAAATGTGTATATGTTTTCTGCAGTGAACTATTATAAAATTACAATAAATGTTGGAAGAAATATCAGAGTGAATTTATTAAGAATTGTAACATTGTTGCAAAGTTTTTGGAATATTGAGTCATCAAAACAATACATTAGGCATAAAAAGCTTATAATAAACAAGTGAATGAATGAGTTATATAAGGAATTATCTCAAGAAGTCCTTCAGATAAGATTTGATATTTCATACTGAGTCTGCAGTGCTATTCCATTTTAAGCTGTACCTGAAGTTGACTGGGTCTAATGTATTTAAATGATTTCTCACTTTTACAGCCACATGCGTGTTGTATAGGCAGCTTTACTGAATTGTGTAAGGTAACCTTATGAAGAAAGGCTTTTTTAGCTTTGCATGTAATTTTAGTGCCTCAACTGACTCTTTAAAAAAAGCCTCACTCTTTGTCCTTGTATAAAGCATGTATAATGTAGAATTTGTTGCTGTCTTCCTCTGTACCAGCGCCACCAAGACAAATTCCTGAACCTTTATCCTACTTGGCAAATAAACTGATTCTGACTATGATTTGGATCCTGGTAGAGTAAACGGCAAGCATGCAACTTTGTACCAGCAGCTTCAAGGTCTCAGGTCATTTTCCTCACCCAGGCGATTCTGTGCTGCAGCTCACATCTAGAGAGATGCTGCTCCATGGCCACACCAATAAGGTCATCAAACAGATAGATGCTGGTCCTGGAACGATCCCTATTAACAAACATACAAGAGGTCTTGGGAGCATGCCAGCATGACTGACCAAACTCCACACAAGTTTCAAGTTTTCTGTAAATTCAAGCTTCCGGAAGTTTGAATTTACAGTCACAATGACATAGCCTTGCTGCCTAATGCCCGCACCTCCTGCATCGTATTTGAACAGACATAATTTGCGGTGAGATGAAACTAGCTTGCTGCTTTGAGGACAGAGAGAATTCTGTATATTCAGTCTGTTTTGAGACATATTCATTTTCAGAATGATATATGCCCAACAATGGATAATGATTTTATAAATTGGCTATGCTTTCCATGTGCATTCAAGAACAAAGAGCATAAGCCGATGTTTTAGGACAAGCCAGCATGCATAAAAATGGTACTGCTAAGACGATTAGAATGCATCATCTACTGTGTGGCAAACCTGCACTTTACTAACTCAGGTAAACTTAAAATGATTATTTATGATTTATGATGATTACTATAATTATTTTTTGGAACATATTGATTTATAAGTCAGACCACTGCAACCACTGATTTTTTGGATGAAGTGTAACAGCTTACACTCTGTGATGAAGAAAAACTTCTTAAACTGAGAGAGAAATAGATTTTGCACTTAATGTTTACGGGCTGTCTTGTCGTGTGTGATCAGCAGTGTCATCAGCAGATTTGACAGTGCTGCTGGAGACGTGAACAGTCATATGTTCAGTGGAAAGTGATGTTTAGCCAAAAGGATTAATCATAAAACCTGTGCAGCTCAGGACATGCAGAGAACAGAGGCGTTTTGTGCTCTTGATTGCTCCTCATTTTGAAGACGTGACGCAATGTGGCACAGTTGTGATTACGTGGCTGTTTGTTCTTGCACAAGTATGTGTGGGCTGCACTATTAAATCTAAAGGTTACGTGGTGTCACTGCACTGATAAATGCAATTCAAATTGTCGATTCTTATAAATACCTTGGCACTACGTTTGACTCAGCTCAAATTCAAGGAAAACACTGAGCTTATTGTCAAACAGGGTCAACAGAGAATTCATTTAATGAGGAAACTACGTTCTTTTAATATCTGTGATACCATTTTGTGTTATTTTTATCATTCTTTTTTTGAGAGCCTTTTAACTTTTTCCTTTATCTGCTGGTTCAATGGGTTGTCTGTGAAGGAGAAGAACAATTTAAACACAATTGTTAAAGTGTGTTTGAAAATTATTGGCACCAAGCAGATGAATTTGGGCACAGTCTGGGAGGAATAAGCCGCTTCAGAGGGCAAAAATGATAATTAGCCAACCAGACCACGTTCTGTTGACTGAGTTTTTACTGCTGCCTTCCGGTCGTCGCTATAATGTGCCCAACAGTAGGATAAATCGCTACGCTAAGTCTTTTATCCCTTCTGCTATCATGCTTTTAAACACAGACCCTTCTCATTTTAGATGAAACTGCTATATCTTAGAGGATTATCTATTTATTGGTCATATTTATTCATGGGATTTTATTTATTGGATTTTACTACCGATTCTACTGATTTTACTGAGCACTGATTTTATTAAGTAATTGATTATTATGTGCCCATGTGCTTTATTGTTTCCTTGACTCTGATGGTTGTACGGGATGCATGTGGAAAAGCTGCAAATGAATTGCCCTGTTGGGATAAATAAAGTTTTCTGAACTGAATTTATCAACTCCATGCAATTTGGCTAGCTATCTTAGCTTAGCTTAGCTTAGCTTAGTTTAGCTTATAGTGTTGTTTAGTTTCGCTGAGTTTAACTTAGCTTAGCTTAGCTTAGTTTAGTATAGTTTAGTTTGGTTTAGTAAATAGACATGGCTGCTCTCAAATCATTTCTGACTCCTAGAGAGATGATTACAGCTAAAATTAAATAATGTGGTTTCATTCAATTGATAATGATGTGCTTTAGTGTTTGGTTAGTTTAGTTTAGCTGAGCGTAGCTTAGCTTAGCTTAGTGTTGTTTAGTTTAGCTTAGTGTTGTTTAGTTTAGCTTAGGTTAGGTTAGTTTAACTTACCTTAGCTTAGTTTAGCTTAGCTTACCTTAGTATAGTTGAGTTTAGCTTTGGTTTGGTTTAGTAAATAGACATGGCTTCCCCCAAATTTCTAATTTGAAGAGAGATGAAAACAACCATGGCCTAACATTAAATAATGTGGTTTCATTTAACTGATAAAAACACTTTAGTGTTTTGTAGTGTGGCTCAGCTTTGCACATGTTAAAAGGCATGTTTTTGTAAGGGCCTGTGGGTGGCAGCAGAGGGAGGGTGATGACCAGCCAGCATCAATGTTGTCTCAAAACTGAAACTGGTGCAACATTCTGGCCTGCTGGTGGCGCTAGAGAGAAGGCCATGGAGTTGTCATCATTTTATGGCAATACTGAAGTAGTTTTTGAGACATTGAAATACATGTTGAAAATGGCAATTGAACCAGCACATGAGCAGTAATAATCAATTGATCCTGGTCACTTTACATTAGCTTCCTGCTCTGAGCAGATGAAAACACTCTGAGCCCATGAGAAGGGCCTGCCCTCAGCACCAGACCATGTCTGGGTGTCCCACTGATGCCACCAGGAGGGGGCAGGCTGTGCTGCTGAATTTCTCTTGAAAGAAACTGTTTTGTACTGGATAGAAGGTAGGAGCAAATGTTAATAATGAAGCCATCTGACCATAACATTGTGTAAAGATAAAAAGAAAAAATAGCAAATGAAGATCTTACCTACTGGAAAGAAGCTTCAACCAAATTTGAGAGCAACATGCCTCTAAAATTAAAAAAAAACAAAACGAATAAATTAAAAATTAAAACAGATGAGGTGTTTGTCTTTTCCTTAGACTGACAATTGTTTGCTTGAACATACTATTGAAAAAGTTACCTAATCAACACTGCAAGGTCTTTGAAAGCAATGAATAAGCAGCTGATCAGATCCAGGCATCCACAGTCTGTGCAGCACCCACATTATCACCAGAGGACCCCTGCTGGTTTTACTGGCTGAATAAGAGCAACCAGTGTGTTGCCAGTGAAGACAGCGATATAGGAGGTTACCATATAATAACTTATGGCCTGGAGTTTGATTTACCCTGATGACTTAGCATCCACAGGTGACATACCTGAGAATAAAGCACATTGTAATGCATAAATGTAACCCTTTGTAAATCATTTAAAACTGGCATTTGTGATCATTTGAATAGTGTCTGTACTGCAGAGATATCCTCACTCACTCTGTAGGCTAATATTGTGTGATACGTTATAGATAGATAGATAGAAAGAAGAAGAAGAAAAAAGAAAGACAGAAAGAAAGCCCAGGGTAGCCCCTTGGAAAAAAACAGACCCACATATCTGTGTTTATGAAATTATATAGCCAGTTTGTCCAGAGTAACTACTGAATTCAGTATATCAATACAAAGTACTGCTCAAGAATATATGACAGGAAAAGTAACATTAAATAAATACTGCTACTTTACAAAAGAGGGACTTTCAACAGATTGAGATAGACATACAGTACAGGCCAAAAGTTTGGACACACCTTCTCATTCAATGCGTTTTCTTTATTTTCATGACTATTTACATTGTAGATTCTCACTGAAGGCATCAAAACTATGAATGAACACATGTGGAGTTATGTACTTAACAAAAAAAGGTCAAATAACTGAAAACATTTTTTATATTCTAGTTTCTTCAAAATAGCCACCCTTTGCTCTGATTACTGCTTTGCACACTCTTGGCATTCTCTCCATGAGCTTCAAGAGGTAGTCACCTGAAATGGTTTTCACTTCACAGGTGTGCCTTATCAGGGTTAATTAGTGGAATTTCTTGCTTTATCAATGGGGTTGGGACCATCAGTTGTGTTGTGCAGAAGTCAGGTTACTACACAGCTGACAGCCCTATTGGACAACTGTTAAAATTCATATTATGGCAAGAACCAATCAGCTAACTAAAGAAAAACGAGTGGCCATCATTACTTTAAGAAATGAAGGTCAGTCAATCCGGAAAATTGCAAAAACTTTAAATGTGTCCCCAAGTGGAGTCGCAAAAACCATCAAGCGCTACAACAAAACTGGCACACATGAGGACCGACCCAGGAA
>OMLB01000156.1:1693-23497 GCA_900302555.1 Myripristis jacobus
GTTCACCCCCCGGGCCAAGGGGAGCGAATCCCCGGCAAGCCGACCGAGCTGCGGCTTGATGATGAGGCAGAGCCAGTGTGAGTTAGCACGGATGTTAGCACGTCGTCAGAGCAGCCTTCTGCGAGCCGCGATGGTAAACATCGAACAAGCGTATGGTAAGCATGTTTTGTACTATATTAAAATATGAACAATAATTCAGGGCTCTCAAGCCTTGTATTTCTCACGCAGAGAAATTACCAGGATAACGCCCACCAAGTTGCGCCGCTTTTTTTTCCCTTTTTTTTTTAACAGTGTAACAGGTAGATGAATCAAGTGAGTTCTGGGTAGAGTTCAGACGGCCCTGCCACGTACCAGCTAATCAAACAAAAATAATATTCCAACGATACACTGATTCACGTGCTCGCTGAAGTAGCTACATAAGACATCAATTGAAACATTGATGTAGACACGCCACCCGTCCCCGCTGCTGCCACAATCTCACTCTGAGCTCAGTTCAAAACTTGAGAGCCCTGTTACCTAGTGTCATGTCAAAAGCAGCATATGTGGAAAGTTATTTAACCCCCCACCCCAAGTACAGCCTCCAGAAAATCATTACAATAATAATCCAAATACTTTGTGTCTTGTTGATGACCTAAATAGCCCTTTAAATAAAACATACCCCAACCTCACTCACCCCTCCTTGTACACCAGCGTTCCTGTAGGAATCATGTTTTTCCCTCCCAGATGTCGTTGGAACTGATTAATGAACATGTGATGTTATGTTCAGTCACAGCCCTAAAGCACAGGAAACGTTTCTAACATGTTGCAGTTCCTCAGTGTCATCCAAAACAACTAAAACTGTGTGTCATTTTTATTTTATTTTTTTAATGCAACTAAAAAATCCTGGGGTCACCATCAGTGCATATAAAATGTGTTCAGGACATTAAAAACACAGGTTCATTTTATGGTTGCCCATTGGTCCCTATTAAATACGGAAAAGTCATGGAATACAAAGTAAAAAATGTTAATCATGTATTTAGAAGAGTTAAACATTGAATGGGGTCAAATTGACCATAAAGATAATAGGGTTAAAGTGACAGCCGTAATGAATTTTTGCTGAATTGGGTCAGCACACTTGCTGATGTTAGCAGTCCAAGAACATCAAAAGTGTGTTATTTAGTGTGAATCCAAGCTTTGAATGTCTGCTTGAGATTGTTTATGGTGGTTTAAAATCCCTGAATAAAAAATGACTGACGCTGGTTCTGAGTTAATATACTAACACCTTAACCTGTTGCAGCACGATGACATGGCATGAAGTTGTTGACCTTGTTCCTGTTGTGTCTGTATGCAGAATGCGTTACGTGGCCGCTTACCTCCTGGCTGTGCTTGGTGGGAACACCAGCCCCTCTTCAAAGGACATCAAGGCCATCTTGGGCAGTGTAGGAATTGAGGCCGATGATGAACGCTTAAACAAGGTATGGCATAACCAAGGTATACTGCACTGTTAAACGATAGAGTCCTGAAGAGGGTGTGTAGCTGATCTTAAGTGTTTCTCCATAGGTCATCAGTGAACTGAATGGAAAGGACATCAATGAAGTAATGAACTCAGGTAAAGAGTTCTTTTTGTATGTTTGTTTGTTCGTTTGTTTTGGCCACACACTGATTTTCATGGAACTGCGTGACTCAAAACAAGCTTGCCTTCCCCACAGGCCTCTCCAAGTTAGCCTCTGTACCAGCAGGTGGTGCTGTAGCGGCTCCTGCTGCTGCTGGTGGCGGGGCCGCTGGAGCTGGGGCTGCACCTGCTGCTGGTAAGCTCTTTGCATGCACTGTCTGGAGATATGACTCATGTGAAGGGAGAATTTTGTTTCTCAATTAGGACACACCGAAATTCTGTAGCTGCACCCTGATATCCTGAAACATAGTTTTGATTCTTTGGATCATAGCACAGTTTAATATTACTGCTCTCTTTATGTTGTGTATATATTGATATTCACCCCAATTCAATCTTTTTTTACAGCGGAAGAGAAAAAGGAAGAGAAGAAAGAGGAATCAGAGGAGTCTGATGAAGACATGGGCTTCGGACTCTTTGATTAATTTGCCTTCTCAGTGTTTAAAAAGCAATAAAAATGTAAAAGGTTTACACAAATACTGTTGTTTGTTTCAGTCCAGTTACATGCATCGTATTGTCAGAGACTGGTATATGATCTTCAAATAAGTAGTAAAACCAAGATAAGGTAGTGAGAAATGCATAACCACACTGTCAGGGCTTAGAGAATTTCCTGAAACTGAATCCTAATCAAATGTTGAAAGCAGTTTTACTGATGCTATAAATAGGCTAGACTTTGTAACCTATCATTATTGGGCAATCCAGATGATGGCATGTGGTTAGTGTGCCTTCCTGTTGGCTGAGTAGCTGCAACTACACTTCACAACAGTGCAGGCTAAGAGCGTCTCTTTATTCCAGATGGATATATGACCTTGAAACGGTTTCCTTTTTTTCCCCAAGCTGTTGTGAATCAGGAAAAGTAGAAAACGGTGAGAAATGGAGAATGCCACAGCAGTAACCTCGACAGTCCAGTGTTAGTGTGTACACTCATCAAACCAGCTATGTTGACATGTTCAAGAAAACCAAGAAAACTGGTTGTATGTCCAGGGCTCCAGAGAAGTTCACACACTGGCTGCTACAACACAGTGTGCTATTTTCTGACTGGGTATTTAACCTAAATTGACTGGCGCTGCAGGCTGAACAGGAGATAGATCTCAGTGGGTAGTTGAGTGCCTTCTCCCTGAGAGAGGGGAGACAATGAAAGCAGAATTTCCATATGGGAATCAGTAAAATATTACCAATTAAGCACATCTATCTAGTGCTAGCCCAGGTGGTGTCTAATTAGACTGGAAAACCAGTGTTACTCAATCATGAAATGTGAATCATCATTCATATCTTCATAGTTTTTGTTTTCCCTTCTTCAGTCAGCAACTGTATGCCAGTAAAATGTGTCACTGATGATAGCTGAACTGTTGCATAATCCCTGGAGATAAAGATTTCCACTACCCTCTTCCCTGCATGTTTAGTAAGCTGTGGTTACTTTACCTGCCAGATAAACAGATCAACAACAGCGTTGTCATCCTTTTAGATGTCATGAAAAAGATTACATGAAAATATTCATGTTCTCAGTGCATTTTAACTAAGCTACTTTTTTCCCTTTAAGTGTTAGTCTTACAACAGTGATTTTACTCAAGTAAAATGTAAACTAAATAAGCACTCTAACATTGTAGTACTGTTTCCAGCCCTTCAGTTACTAAACTTTGTGTTCATCTAGTTAACTTTATGTTTACCTCAAGTGTTAATGTGATTATGGGCTACAACGAGAGGGACAGAAACACATTGCTACGAATTAAGAGACATCATACCTTTCTTTGTCCTTGACTTATATTAAGAAATACTGTCTGTATAGTCAGTTGGTGGGATGGCACAGTAATACAAACAGCTATGAGATTATTATATGAGATTATGAGCTGCATTTTATAGCTCACCAGTCATTTCTTTCTTTTAACTTGTTCAGTTCTCCTTTCTGTGTCTGTGTGCACATGTTCCATGGTGCCACACGGAAATACCTTTAGGGGCCCTTTGGTTCTGGCAAGATGTTAAAATAAGCTCCTCCTTCTTGTTGGAAAGGTCTCCTGCCTACAAAGGAACTTATTTACAGGTAAGAGCCATCACTTCACGCTTCAGACATGGAAGTGACAGACTGTCACATTCCATCTCTTGATCGCGCAGCAGACTGCACGCACAATCCATTGTAAATGCTGGCAAAAACATACAGCTCCTTCTCACATCTTCAGGATACTTAATGTACATCAACAATGTAAGCCCGTCCAGCCCCCTGGTCTCCCATCAGCGTCAAAGCTGGCTGTATTTTATTCTTGAAAATGTGCCTGTGTGCACCATCACTCAAGACAATTGTGTTGTCTGTGCATTTGCCCATTATTGTCAAGACATGTTGATTTCAGCCTCAGCCATTAGGAAGGAATGTAGTTCTCTTTTCTTATAAAACATTGTCACATCCCTGCCAGGTCAGACTTTCTCTGTTCCTCAGGGCTCTGTCTTCTTTTCCATCTGGAGGGAATGCAGTTTAACAAACTAGTATCGGCCTCACTAATAACTGGAGGAAGAAGCCAAGGTTAGCAAAGTGGATCTGGGGAGTGGACTGGTCATGTGTGAGGCATGTCCTAATTTGACCCAAATGAGCCTTGATTTAGTAATAACACATCTTTTATTGTTTTTATATCTTTATTTATACCATTTTCCACAACATCATCATCTTTTTCATCTTAACCACAGTCAGACATTTTTCAGTTTCATTATCAAACAATGCAAAGGTGTATTTTTTTAAAACAATCTCTTATTTTTCATATGAACGCCAGCATTCATATTTAGCAAACATGGAAAATGACATCACATATTCTCATGGTATTGTCCGTTTAATATACAAAATGTTCCTCATCTTTACATCCTAGTAATGTAAACAAAGATTTATTGCACTGAGGTCTGTCCATCTTACATACAAACATGTTTTTTTCATTGCTTGTTTGTGCTATTATAAATGAATGTGCAAGGTGCAGCTCATTTAAGTGATTTCTAAAAAAAAGAACATCACATTATGTAGTGTCACTGGTAGAATATCATCCTGAAATGTTGCTACATGATTCAAGACTGTGAAGACTGTCATGACATCGGTCAACTTCACATTATAAAGGGATTCTCTTGTTTTTGCAAATGCTGTCCAACTGGTTTTTAAGCAAAGGGAAAGTAAAGAGGATAATTACACAAACCTTATGTAGCTCCTCTCAGAGTCAACAGTATGCTTGTTTGCAGTCTGTTGTTAACTTTTCTCCGTGTGGACAAACGCTTGATTTTGGTAAAAGGGGAACTTATTTTTGCAACACATTTTTAGGCACAAATTGGTTTCACTGCAACGGAGGTTTCACTTTGCACGTTTGTGTCTCAATCATTAGCATCATCACTGTCGGACCACGGATGATCTGTAGATGCCTGTAAATACAAAAAGTATTTCAACAGTTTCAACAATATAAAAATGTGCTCCTAAGCTTTCAACGTCTAAAAGTTCAGCTCTCCACTATGCTTTCTCTTTCTCCTTCGGGTCTGTTGCTGCTATTCACCTGTTTGTATTCAAATCGGTCCTCTAGGTAGCGGTTCCCCAAGCCCGTAATGTGACCTATATTCTGTCTGGAGAGGCCGGCGACTCTGGCGGTAAAATCAAGCGTAAAGGCCAGGCTGACCAACTCGGGGGCAGTTGGCGGGACGTTGAGCTGGTTGCTGTAGGTTGGCGATGCCTCCGTCTCCAAATAGGCATCGACCAACTTCTGGAAGGAGTTGTATGACATCTTGTGGAAGAAGCCGCTCAGGGTGGGGTTTTCTTTCATCTAGATGTTATAAAGGAGAGGAGCGCTGTCAGGAAAGAGTATCGGGCCAATTCACAGCTCCTCAACATTCATGGTTAATGTTAAAAATCCATCCTGAGACACCTTAGCAGTTATTGGCATGAAACCCTGCAGTTTTGTATTCTTATTCCCATGGACAACTATCCAAAGGTAAACAGGTCATATCTTTATATTACTATCCTGGGCCTAATGTGTTGTGATGTTCTGTCCTATCAGCAATCTTGATTATGGGTAATAATTAACATGCGGTTTGGATTAGACATTGCTACGAATATAGACTACAACCAGGACTTAAAATGATCAATCCTTTGTATGAATACTAACATAGTACTTTATTGTACAATTTGGCCGACTCTCAAATTTTTGCCTGAATTAGCCATGGATACCAACCTTGTTTTCTATGGCGTCCCCCTCCTTCTTTGTCAAAGCAATGATCCGGTTGATTACTTCCTCTGTGACAAAAAACCAAAAGTAAGTCTAAGTTGACTGTCATCATTAAGTCAAAAAACTGCAGCTATAGTGTACTTCTAGCTGTAGTGTACTTCTAAGGATTAGATGTGGGTGGATGCAGAGCCAACAGAGATGACAGGTGGTCATGATTTTCACAAGAAATTCTCTGATGTCTGGTGTGCATTAGATTTGGTATTTCACCAAATTTGCTGTCATAGTAAAATATGCCGTTGATGCATTAGCTTTAACACATTTTTCTGTACTAGTGCCATGCACACAAATGAATGAAGCAGCTCTTTCAGCTTTACAGCTTCAGAGAAACAGAGAGTGCTTATTAGCCAGTCCTACCGTCTGTGAGGACCTCTTCTTTCTCTTTGACTTCATGGACAATCCTTTCCATTTCCTCAGACACCTTCTCATAGTAGGAGTAGGTAGGTTCAACAATCTGAACAGCTGCAAACCAACAATTATTTATTACTACATGTGCATATAACAAGCATGCAAGCATATTTTGACAATGACCCTGGTTAGTCTCAGTATTATTATGGTGATACATTCTGATTGTGTTCTGAGGATCTGGTCATGCAACACCACTTCTTAGATTCAACATACTAGGTCCCAGGAGCCTGTCATGGCCTCTGTCCTTCAAACTTACATTCAACTCCAGTGATGTCGGCTGGGTTCAGATCTTTACCGGCGTCTCGCTTTATTGACTTTCTCAGAGAAAGCCGCCTTTTGGGGAACTTTCTTTTTGTGGTCTTTCTTTTCACCGACTTCTTCTTTTGGACAGAGTCGGGGGTCACAGGAAGGCAGGAGGCAGAAACATCAGAGTCCTCTTGTGATGATGTGAAGACCTCTGGCACGTCCGGACGGCACTCCTGCTCCTCTTCTTTCTCATCTGACCCCTTCCTAGAGAACAAGCCCAAAAAGCTTTTCCACAATGAGGGTTTTTTAGTCTTCTTGGTTTTTTTGGTCTTTTTTTCTGGTTTATCAATCTTCTCAGGCTGGTTTGCAGGACTTTCCACGACAGCAAACGTCCCAATTTCTCCATCTGTTGAGCCTTGACTCAAGTAAATGTCAGGATTACTGGAGTGCCTACGTATTTGTTTGTGTAGTTTTTTGCGTTCAGGCATTGTCACCCATTTTTTTCTCCTTTCAGCCCTCTTCTCCATCACTGTCCCATCATTTAGGCTGAGGCTGCGCTTGACATACACCTCCAGCAGACGGGCTGTGTCCTTGCGGGTCACAAAAATCAGCTGGCCTTGAGGAGGCCTTTCCTTCTCTGTCTGTGTCTCTGTCTCCATGACGGGAAAACTACAACAACAAAATCACAAAATCAAACTCATATTCCATATAGGCAGCAAAAACCTATGCTACATGGATATGCAGTACTTTATTAATCCCTTGAGAAGGTTCCCTCAGGGAAATTGGAGTTCCAGTGGCAGCACAGTATCGACAGTAGAACATGCCTTTCATGGGTTTAAAAATCAAGTGCCTCTGTGTTTGTAGGCTTCACGCAGGAAGGCCAAGTGAAAGCTTTAACAAATGCATGATTACAGCACACATTAGACCTGCTTCTATGAACTGTCTGTTCTGTGGCCCAGGAGAGTTCTGCATTCATTTAGAAAATGTACTTAGAAATTCTGTTCTATTTTTGTGGAAGGTTCGACATTTTAGAGGAGAAACAAATATATATAAATTATGTAATATAAATGATATATTATTGCATGTTATAGCCTACTTATAATTTCCTTGAAAGACAGAATAGGCAACAGGCAACAGTAAATAATCAGTGGACTCACCTCAGTTCTGTCTGCCACACTAGCTGTTCAGTAGATCAGTAGAGTTGTTCGTAGCGACTGACACGCAGCTGCTTCGTCTTAAAAAATGGGTCCACCTCACACAGGTACTCTTCCTAGACCTGGAGCCACGATCACATTCCCCACCCTTGTCCGAACACGTCGCGCAGGTCCCGCCCTCCTCCTGTGCCCGGGAGCCTGCCGTCATGTTCAGGTATTAGTGGGTGGAGTGAAGACCGTGGTCACGATCACGAACACCTTGTTTACGGTTTCATGTGAGCTCCCTGGGCTGCCGCCTTCCTGTTTTTGGCTGCATCAAAAACAGGAAGCAGAAACGATCCTCCACACAGATGACCGATGTGAAAGTAGACTGTTCCCTGTCACTATTTAGTCCTATGCGCCATTAGAATAGGTTTTCACACCATTTGATTCAGTTAGCTTATCGATGACTGCTATTTTCTACCAATACAACTGCCACCTCCACCACTTCAACTACCACTACCACCACCACTATTACTACTATCAGTAGTAATAACAATAATAGTAAAAAAAATATTACTACCAGTAATACTACTGCCACTACTACCACTGTTACTAGTACTGCTGCTACTACTATAACTACCACTACTACTTCCACTGCTACTACTACTGTTACTACTAAAGCCTTCTCCTGTTCACATCTTATCTCCTCTTTTTTCCCAAAGGTTGAGGAGGTGTCCAGTTGATGTATTCCCACTTGCAATGTGTGTGTGTGTGTGTGTTGTCATTTTGGCAGTGTCACCTTTTTGTTTGTCTGCCCTGGCTATTAAGTCTCGGATGTTTGTAACTGTGGAATATCTGGAGAAGAATAATGGAAAAAAGAGAAAACAACAACAATTAAATGAATAAATAAATGTATTTATGCAGTCCTCATGGTTGTGTTGTAGTGACTTCTTTATGCCTACTATGATTGGAATGAGGAGACAGACAGTTACGTCAGCAGCGGCTGCAATACCTGCATCTCGTGACTTTGAAAATCATTTTCCTCCAACATGGCATGGTGGCGACCTCATATCTTAAAACAATACACTTCACTTCAGACGGTGTTTCCCTGGATGACATCAGTAGCAGCTTTTCCTCCTCTTTGCAGATAGGGATAAGGATTGTCAGTCTTCCAGGAAATGCAGAGTAGTTTTTACTTTGAAGGCTGCCTTCACTGCAGTTTCATTTGCTTCAGCAAACACCGTCATAAAGATCAGGGCAGTGTGAGGTCAACATATGACTAATGCCCTGCTTGATCATTTACTAGAAACCAGTCTACCTGCAATGAAATGCCCTATAGGAAAAGTGTTGTTATTGCTAATGTTTTACTTAAAAATAAATAAATAAATAAATAAATAAAACTAATGTTTTGTACATTTTTAACCTTTATTTTCTGTCTTGTCTTATGTTTTTGTTTGTTTGTTTGTTTGTTTTTTGGTCCAGTTTCTATTGCCAGAGCTCACAAAATGTGTGATGTGATTTAAAATGTAGCCGTGTACAATACCTCATTGAAAATATAATGTTGATTTTAAAAAAAGGTTACTGATTTTAAAATTAAGAATACTTAAAGCTACTCAGTGTACTCTAGGAAAATAAGTGTTATCACTTACCTCTACTCTTTTTTACATGTATCATAGAGAGACATACGTTCCTTTTTTCACTCTCAGGAGGAAGTAAAATAATTTTTAATGCTGGAATCCCCTAACAACATTGCTGGATACTGTATACAAAGATGTGCTCATTTCTCCGCATATGCAAGTGACTGATTCATAATTTCCATATTTATTCATTCAGATGTTCAGATGGAAAATAGTTTGTGACTGTGGCATCACTGAGCTTTTTGGTGGCTTCAGGTGAGCAGAGCCCACACTTGTTTGATCCTCTGCTGGGCTTGGAAAGGAAAAATAAATGGACCAAGAAAACTGATTAAGTACACAAGGCCCAAATAGATTTACTAATGTGCTCTATTTCTTTGCAAGTGAACTTGTTATGCAACAAAATTGCACAGAAGCCAACAAAAGAGTGATAATCTGGTCCAACCTGTTTACAATGGGTAGTACCAAAGTACTGCCACAAGGTGTCACACTGAACACTTTGAAACAACCTCTGCCTGTCCTCCAGATGGCACTGAGGTCACACAAGTAGATGTGTAATGGAAATTCAGCCCGGTGCCTATTGCATTGTCTTTAATATAATACCTGTATCAGTGACAGGCTGCAGGTAGTAGGTGAAGTGCCTTGCCTTACCAATTTCCCCTCAAGGATCAAGTATTTCTGATTGTGATCCTGATTCTGATTAACTGCTCCATAATTGTTTCTGCAGCAGGGGAAAGCAATACTTACTGACCTTTTCTATACAAAATGTCCCAGCTGACCATAGAATTCAAATCGGCAACATTTATTTGAAATGCACATATTTTCTCATATAGAATATATGTATGTATACACATATGTACACACACACACATGCACATGTATATACAGTATAAGAGAGAGGGAGATAGAAAGACAGAATATGTGTATGAATATATCTATGAAGAATGTATTATCTGTTGTGTTTTGGAAGCCCAGGATCCAATTTGTAAAGTCTTACTGGGTTGATTTTTCTCTCCTCTGGCAGCTTTGCCTCAGCCTAATGTAGACATTACCACAGTTACACTAATTATCTATGAAAAATCACCCAGATTTATTTAGGCTCTTCAGTTGGATGACTAGTGTTCTTCGCCTCACCTCAGCTCCCTAATCAGATTTTGCAAACATTTGTGTCCGTCACACACTGTACGTGAAGAGCAGCTCATGGTCCTCTGACGGCAACAAGTGTACTATTTGATCCAGGGTGAAACTTCAGGTCACTTGCTTCATTTTTCATGGGCGTTAAGCAGGACAAATGTGAGACTCACGTTTCATCCTGCAAGGTCTGGCCATTGACCTAGAGTGGCGGTACACTGCTGCAGAACACTCACTCCAGTGATTCAAGGAGATAAATCTTTATCTCCGTGAATCATTACTTACCTTTTCTATCTTGGGCCTGTGAAGCCCTGTGTGACTGCACTGGAGGTTATCTGATGAACACAGACATGACAGTGCAGTTTTCAGTGTCAAAAGTGATGGATTTGAATTAGCAAAATTCAGGAGGAATAAAACAGAGGTAGAAACTCGTGTTCAGACTGAAATTGGAGACAAAACTGTTTGCCATTGACGTCAGTATTCCAAAGTAATGCTTACGGGTGCATACTACATGCCCTTAATGCTTTATTAATGCAATATTAATTATAATGGCTTATTTGATATATTGAGCACTGGTCATCACAAACTTCTCTTAAGCCACTCTAAATTATTGAGTTAGACCAAAATGTCAGATGAATAATTGAAGAGTTTGTGGTAACAAAGTCTGGCTGCCATGAACTCTCAGTGTGGTCCACAGGAGTTCCCTTTGACATCACCACAAGGAAAGAAAAAGAAAAAAACGCTGTCAATGGTTAAGCAAGTCACACTTCACAGGAAACATGTACAACACTTAGTACTGCCCTCTGGAAATATGTATAGGAATTCAGTTTTTTCCTTCTACCACAATGCAAGCCCAGACCATTTCCTTGTCTGCTGTCCTTATATAGATGTGGCGGAAGAAAAAATGTGTGATCTGTCACAAAGATATTTATAATTGTCCTTAACTCAGTGTGATGGACTGTTTTCAAGTTGTCCAGCTTTAGTCATAAAACAGGTAGTGGGTGCTACCGTGGAGGAAATGCAACATTTCCTTTAACATGTTTCATCATGTGTGGCATATCTGGGTGGCATCAGCAGTTCTTAGCATTAGTGCTGTAAACTCAATGTTAAGCAGTTACTGCACGTATGTTTGAACTGATTTCCCAAACGTGCCAACTGGCGTCATGATGTGAAATGCTACAGCATGTCAGCAAGCCTCTGTCACCACTCACCAAGAAGCAGGGTGTGTCCACCTGTCCTTCACTCCCCTTTATGCTGAGCGAGCAGATGGAATATCAAACATGCTTGGTTTACCTTATGCCAAGAATATATCCAACGATGCTTAGTGTTCATTTGTTTAGTGTAGCTGTTGAATCAGTTGTGCCCCCGTGATGTTCATCATGCTGGACCAGCAGGCGACAAAGAAGCTATAAGAGTAATTGTCAGAGTGTCAGAGTGTTCTTGGTCAGCAAAGTTGGGGCACAGAATCAATTGCCCAAGTAATGCCAAAGGTGAATTTTAATCAAAGTGGAACCCATTAACATTGCTTTGCCACTCGAGATTAGACCTGGTGGGCTTTAAAGCAGTAATGGCAAGGTCGCTGTAGCGGTGATCAGGCCTCTGCCTGACTCTGCGCTGTCGTTGCGGCTTCAGAGAAGTTAAGCCACTGACTGGAAGAAACTGGAGACTTTCCATACAAGCAGAGACTGCCCAGCTCTATGAGACTTTGCCCTCTGGAGGGCATGAGCTACAGTACACAAGCTGCTGTCTGTGCAACTCTGAAACTGGCTTATAGCGTGTCTGCTGACAAAACAGTAACCCAATCTACTGATGTGAGACTCTCTGTCTGAGCTTAAGTGCAAGACCCTTCCATTGTCTCCTCTTTGAAAGATTGGGACATGGTTTGTCACTTAGTTGCAAAGTAAAGGGGAAGAACCATTATGCAGCTGTGATATTTTTAGATTCATTAAGGGGTGTGGTATAGTTTGCTGCGCCATAGTGACTGAATCAGTGTAATCTGAATGAATTTTATCTGTCTGAATCCTTATTAAAGGCCAGATGGATTTGATAATGGAACACCCAATGAATTATAAATGACAGGCTTACTTTGGGTTTGACCTTGCGATAGCCACCTGTCTGTTGACAAAATACTATCAAGCTTCATGTTTGGGATATCACTACACAATCAGTGATCAGCAGGGCAGAAGGGCACATTAACTTGACTGTTAACTAGTGACAAATGAAGAAGACCTCTGAACAGACGACAAAAAAAGACATGGCCACCGTGCTCCCATGTGAGCCAAATATGGGCAGATCGATTCAACACGCTAGCCTCAGTGAAGCTGCGTAAGAGGGAAGGCTCAGAAAATTGGAATTTACAAGCATGTACACACATACAAAAATATGTTTATATCAAATTTATCCAGCATTCCCAACTATCGACAGCTTCTTTTGGAGAATGCGTTCTTCAGCTGACTGTATGGGACAGTAATACGTCAGGCGAAACACTCGACTCTCAGCGTTGGATGCCAAGATAGATAATCTTATAAATGATTCATTTGGTTTGCATATTTAATTTGGTGCTTTTGCTTTTGAAGCGATCCTAGTCAAAGGTATTGTCAAGACACCAGAATTTCTCAGTATCTAGCATGACATTGTGCCAATAGAAGGGAGAACAAGTTTTGTTTCTCATCAGCTATTATTAACCTCTTCCTGGACAGCAACAAAGAATCAACAATATGTCATTTTTTTGTTCTCGCATGATTCGATAATCCCTTTTTTTTTTAAGATCTTCCCACCTATTTTTAGCCGGTCTTTAGCCTATTCACTTCTTCATGAGACAACAGGCTTGTTACAGAAAACACAGCGACAACGTCTGCTCTTCCAGACTGTCATATACACCTGATATAAAAAGAATCTCTCTCTCCTCCCGAGAAATGACACATTCTCAGGCAGGACTCACAGGGGAACTTTTTTTTCTGTGAGAGTCTGAGGGAGACAGAAAAAGATGGGGATGTCATCGTCACACCAGTGCAAAGAATCAACAGTGAGAAGGCGTTAATAACAGCTAACATAGGGTGATAATGAGCATTCAGCCCTGAAGCCTTGCAATGGCACTTACAGCTCCTCTCATCATGATTATTACTGCATCCAGGGAGAAAAATACCTGTCTAAAAAAGTTTCAAGTCTGACAAGGAAAACATGAAATTTGCTTGATAAAATGACGTGGTAAGCAGAGCTTGTCCCATAAGTGACAGCATGAGAGCATGTAAATCAAGAAGCATCAGTCATGTCAGATCTAAATTTCTGCTCAGGATTTTGTCCTGTCCCGTATTGCAAATATCTGCCAGCCATTCATATACAGACTTCTTGTGGAAATGGAGAGAAACATCACACAGTCAGGATACATGTTTAATGAAAGGCACTCTTTACATATTTACGAATATTGCAAATTATGATGCTGTATACTGTACAATGTTGACACATACAGTAACAGTCTTACAGAGTAAGTGCTTAGATAACAACATTAAAGTGCTGAACACCAAAGTGACTAACTGATGTCACCATCACAACTTATTGCATTTAATTTCACTGATTACAGGTATTGCTGTTTCCACTGGTGGAAAATAAACCCAACAAACATTTGTTCATGTTCATTTTGGTTTGTGCACCCATAAATCATCATTGCATATTGTAAGGTTATTAGAAAGGCATTGATTGAGTTACAACTACATCCATTGCTGTTTTTATACAGGTTGTCTTTATATGGATACAGTACATATACACTTGCATACAGTACATTCTCAAGTTTGAAAAGTGGCATGCATACATACTACCAATTTGTATTTTCCTATGTCTGCTTTCCAATGTCTGTTTTCATCATTTATTGTCAGTTTTTTACATCTACCTATTGGCTGTCTCTGTCACATGGAATACAATGAACACTGCTATATGATGAAAATATTATAGTATATTTAGCTATAATAAATATGCCAAACTTTTAGTTGTTGATAATAAGAGGAGTTACCTCATTTCGGCACTCTATGACATGCAAAAAACACACAAAAAAAGAAAGAACAACATAATGAGGAAATTCTCAGTCATACGAGTGCAAAGTTGCTTTTGCATTTGCTGTCTCGTCTTTTGCACTTTCTCAGACGAACCACTAATATTTAGCTTGTCTCACATTTTAGTACATTCTAATAAATATGTTTTCCATGCCAACAGTGCCAAAAAGTGCTCAAGAGATTTTGAAAAATACTTTGAGTGCAATAAATTGATATGGTTTTATAGGGTACATTCGTGTATTAATAATAATCTGCAGATGAGATAGACATTGATTGCATATTTAATTTAACATATATGATCTGGAGCATGAATTAAAAGTACTTAATGAAAACAACTAACAAAACAAAACCATGTGGATGGAAATAGTTGGTGTGATCTTTTAATTAAAACTTTAGCATGCAACTGCTGCATGTACCATAGCAGGTTAAACTGTGTATGTTATGCACTTTTGATTTCATTTATATTTTGTAGCCTACATGCAAGACTAATAGCACTTACTAATGTGCCAACTATGTATCACACAGATATGGTTACTCTGTTTTGCATGGAAAAGTGCTGCGCAGCACTGGATGAGCATTCACAATTATAGATTTGCTGATAAGACAGTGTTTGCACTGATGCCCTCTTGCCTTACCAAGGCATATTTGCCTGTCCTTGAAAATCATGCCAAGCTCTATCTAGATTTTGCTGAATATCACAAAGTATAGACTGACATGGAACTCTAACGTAATATGAGCTCACTTCCAGTTTGAACACTGCGACAATCAAAATAGTTCTCAATTTGTTTTCTTCTCTGGGGTAAAGTCAACTGTTATATACACCTCTGAAACGAAACAGTTTTGTCAAAGTTACAACTTGCTTTTCTGTCCTTCTCTACACTGACTTAAACAACCTACATGAACAAGATGGAATATTTGTCTATAGTACAAATTAACTATCACACATTGCTTGAAATATAACTGCTGGAGGTCAAGTTTGATGTAATGACACCTTTTACCTTTCGTCTTCTGTGCATACAGGTAATTGATATAAGTTTGACTTGCATTAATTGCACTTTGACACATCCACATGCCGATCATTAGACAACTTGTGTAAAAAGTTGTCTTGCCAACACTTTATAATACCTGTTAATACTGTAATAATATGCTCAAGTGCTGCTGTTTCTGGAGTACAAATTAGTGAGAATCAACGACAAACTAATATCAATGCTTCTCACTGCTGGATATGTTAGATGTGTTCATATTTTCATGCCCTTGATATGAATGCCTTGGTTAGTTTATCAGTGGATGCCATTTTTCTCATTCTGCCAGGCGCCGTTGCTTTTGTTTAGTGAGGGCGTGCTTTCATACTTCAGAGCTGATGCCTTTTGGGCAGCCTCTGTTGCTGCATCGATCATCTGTTTTTCTGCCTGCTCAGTCTCACGGTGGTAGAAATAGTTAAAGTTGGAGACAATCACAGGAACAGGCAAGGCAATGGTCAGGACACCGGCTATGGCACATAGAGTGCCAACCATTTTGCCTCCCATGGTGATGGGGCACATGTCTCCATATCCCACTGTAGTCATTGACACCACAGCCCACCAGAAACCTTCAGGGATGCTAATGAACTGTGTCTGGGGCTCGTCCACTTCCGCAAAGTAGATGGCACTGGAGAATAGGATGACTCCTATAAAAAGGAAGAAGATGAGCAGCCCAAGTTCCCTCATACTTGCTTTCAAGGTCTGTCCCAAGATTTGAAGTCCCTTAGAGTGTCGCGAGAGTTTGAAAATTCTGAAAACTCGCACTAGACGGATGATTCGTAAGGTCGCCAAGGACATGTTCTGACTAGAGTTTACATCTTCATCAGGACTAGTGGCCAGCTCTGTTCCCAGGGTAACAAAATAAGGAATTATAGAGACAATGTCAATGATATTCATGATGTTATTGAAGAAGTCACTCTTGCTAGGGCACACCACAAAACGGACTCCAAGCTCAAAGCAGAACCAAATTATGCAAATAGTTTCCACAATGAAAAAGGGGTCTGTGACATAAGCCACCACGTTATTTGTGGATGGATGAGAGACAGAGCTGTCTTGAGTTCCATTAAGGAGCTGGGTCACACCAGGGAAAAAGTCATTATCCTCCCTGAACTCTGGCAGGGTCTCCAGGCAAAAGATGAAAATGGAGATGACAATGACCATTACAGAGACCAGAGCTACAGATCTTGCCGCACTGGAACTCTCGGGATATTCAAACAGGAGCCAGAATTGTCGATGGAGTTCATTGGTGGGCAAAAGGACCTCTGGCTCTTTGATGAACCCTTCGTCTTCACGGAACTGCTCCATTGCGTCATTCCCTAACTCATAGAAAACGATTTCGTTAGCAAAAACATCTAATGGTACATTGGCTGGTCTGCGGAGTTTCCCCCCTGACTGGTAGAAATACAGAATACCATCAAAAGAGGGACGGTTTCGGTCAAAGAAGTACTCGTTTTTCATCGGGTCGAAGTAACTTATCCTTTTCATGGGGTCACCGAGCAGGGACTCTGGGAACTTATTTAGGGTGCTTAGCAGGGTCTCAAACATCAGGCCAGATATATTAATGACGACTTTCTCATCTTTTTCTTCCACACAATGCTTTTCAAACATATCTTCATTCTCACAGCCATCCTTAGCCATCTTACTGAAGACACTGTCAGTGGGTGACTCACTATTGATCAGAAGTTTTAGATTGGAGATCAGACTGCCACTGCTTGAATTCCCCTTAGTCGTCAGTGTGGGGGGAGTAGAGGGTGAAAACCCCTCTTGACCAGCCTGGTGCCCGCGTCGGTTCCTGAGTGGCGACTCCTGCGGAGATGTCAAACGGTTGGCCACCAGATTCTGATCAGGGTCCTCTGAGGTGGGTGAGGTTGGGTACCCAGAGTCATTGGGGTCACCCATGTTGATTCCGACATCATCCATGTTCTCAAAATTAACAAGCGGCACCTCCATCACCTGTCCTGCTGGTTCTGGCCACAACTTTGTTTGTCAGTGTGGTGCAGGTGTGAGAGACAGCGAGGACACCACGCCCAGTGCCACGTTGAAGATCCCAGCAGGGCTTCCTTCCTCCTGGTTATCATTCAGGCGGGTGAACTGTTCCCCGGAGTGACTTCAGATGTATTTTGAATCATCTAAAACAGAAAAAAGGAAAGATATGTTGCATTTCACTAAATGGTGCATTTTTTTTTTTTTTTATTAGTAAGGAGAATTTTTGTCAGGTTATATTGGCGTCAGCAGAGAACTGGCCATCTGATACTATGCTTGTTCAGATTTTTTTACCAATTCTCTGAGCTGATTGAAAGACAAACTCGGCAAGTTCAGCTCTGAAAATACCTCCAGTATGTGGTGTTATCGCAGATCATCTGCTACATCACTGAATATGTTTGGACCTTCAAGTATGAATGGGAATAGAAACTCCCTCTCAATTCACAACTGCACCAAAACTATGACACTTAATATTCTCCCCATTTTAGTGTTTGAGAATCAAACTCTGTCTATTTAGGCTACCACTTAACTGTTTGTCAGTTAATCCAATATGGGATGGTCAGTTAACAGTCCACTAGACGTCTAAGTGGCTGTTTATCGTTCCATTTGTCTGTTTCGGAAAGGTAATGATATCCTGATAACGTTTTAAGCTTCAACCTCTGCGTCCACTTGACACCAAGGCCCTGCGACCCCTGGGTGAATCTCCTAGATCTGGTTCAACTTGGATTGCAGGCATTAGCAGATAACTTAAGAGTTGACATTAAAATTGATTTTAGAGCATTTGCATAGTTTATCCTTTCATGCAAGGATGCAGTGTTCAAATTCTGCAAAAATAAGTGTATTGATTGTGCTATGTCACGACGAGGAGTTATTGAGTACGAGAAAAAGAATACTAAAGATGCAAAGAACACAAATGTGCTGTGAAAGTGTATAGATTAATCTATTCAGGTCCACAATCTTGCAGCTTTAGTGATTTCTGGAGAAACTTTAAAAGGTTTCCAAAAACCAATTCTATCCAATCAAGCATCACTTCTCAAAGTTCCTTTTTCCCAAACGGTGCTACAGCCTTACCACTGAGGTAATTTATCCTTATATCATAATGAGCTGACATTGAAAGGCACAATGAATCCAGTGGCATTATTTTATCCCTTACTGGATTCAACATACATGCATACACAAATACATGCCAAGTTAACATTAAAAAGTGAAAAGCTAATTTGCTGCTGTGTGCAAATGTCCGCACTACTCACCCGTGTCCCGGCTATGTGCCTGCAGAAGTTGCTGTGCCCTAACTATCCTCTCTGGCAGCTTCGCTCTGCTCCCCTTTCCTCCCTTCACCCTCTCCCTCATCCAGACTCACAATCAAGAGATCTGAGTGTCTCCACCTCTATTAAAGCTCCCACAGGGTAATTTAATACCCTATACGAAACCAGAGATGCCAAAGGTACCCACGCGCAGAAATGTACACACAAGCGCACCCACAAACACAGACAAACACGACAACCACTCAGACAAACTTACTGTAATGTGGATGTGGGGGTCACCTGGCTTTGTTCTCCCTGCTCCCTCCTCCGTCAGTGGGATAGTAAGGATAGCTATAGGTATAGGTCGCCTTATGATAAGAGATTTACTCTGCAGGAGCCAATCGCTGTTTGACGCGGCAAAGGGAGAGTGGGACCCTCTCTTTCCTCCTTTCTTGCAGAGTAAGCATCCACATGCAGGATCATCCAATCCAACCTCACCTTGGGGATTACATTGTATTCCTTCTCTGTTACAGTACCTGTCACAGCCATCAAAACCTGCAGGAGAGCATATCTGCCTAGGGGCTACTGCTTTTGCTTGTTTACATCTTTAGTAAAACATGCTGATGATAACTGTTATTTGATCCGACATGTTATTATTCTACAAGGCAAAATTATTCTTCTGCTGCCATTTTCAACTGTCCTAAATGCCAAATAGTTTTCTAAATGTTTTTCCCCTATTGCATGAACTCAAAAATACATGGTGGTAAGGCTTAAAACAAGGCTGCCTTAGCTCCTGATGTTGACATTTTCCAGATACAAGGTTTTCACTTGACATTAACAATATGCTAGTTCCACTTAGGAAATACAAGAAGACAGGGCACTAGAATCCATTGTATTGATAAATCCTTGAATTTTTCACAGAGGTTATTTATTCTGGGCACACACGTCCCCTGGAGGTGTTAAGTAAAGATCTGTAATAGAGAGGAAAAACAGTCCTTTTCCAAGAAAATGTTAGGGATGCGTTTTGCCAAGTGTTTTTGATTCAAGCTGTCCCTGCCAAGTCAAGCACATCTGCACATGCCAGCAAACAGGGATTTGTCAAATGAACAAAAATGGCCCTGTGGCTCTAAAGCAATGTCTCAAGGGAAACAAAAAAGGTCATTTGATTTTACAGTAAGAAAACTCCATGTCTTAGTAACAGCTTGATCAGGGAGGGAAAAAAAACTTTCAAAGTTAATCTTGCACTTCTGAAGAAGGGCTGCCAAATTGGCAACACTGTTGGAATATTGTGTTACATGATAGGGAACTGACTGTCTAAAGTCAGAATTCATTCTTCTTCTCATTCTCATTCTGCTGCAGCCAGGAGTTGGCTGTCTCCTGGTCCCCTGTAACATTGCGGCGTGAGCAGCACCACTGCAGACAACTGGCACATAGCTTCAAGGTCACAGAGGCAGTTTTAAGACTTCACAGTCCCAAGCTTTGATATACACCGTCCCACCCATCACAGCTGGGAATCTCATCATGTATAATCTCATTATAACACACACACAAGGCACTGACGCATATGCATGCATGTCAATAATCACACACATGCTCATGCAGGCACACCCACGCACATCCATACTGTATAGGGTATATACATGCAAGTGTGCACAAATACTGCTGCTGATTCATCATCCCTCTCTCATTCTCTTCCTCTCTCCCTTTTTTGTTGCATGATCCTGCAATGTCCTGGACGTGTCATTGAGAATGCAGGCAGCTGAAGCATGACCTGTCTCTTAAACACTTCATAATGGAATGCACTACAGGGGAAAGCGAGACAGGAAGATGGATAGAGAGGGGGCGACAAAGACTGTGTGAGTCAGAGAGAGGGCGCATAATCTACCCATACCCTGCAAAGTGATTTGTGTCTGCAGAAGTGGGGAAAGGGAAGGTAAATGGGAGAGATATGAGCTACGGCATGGAAGTGAAATGCAGCCACTGCAGTGTCACTAATCTCAGGTATGACAGATAACGCTCCTTCCTCCGTCCATCCTTCCATACAGCCATTCATCCCTCCTTCCCTCCACCCCTCCCTCTCTGCTCCCATTTCCCCTCTCCCTCCCTCCTCTCTCTCTCTCTCTGGATGACACTGTCACCTTACCTGTTAACACTCTTGTGTTGACAAAGCAATTTCTCCATCAGCAAGCTTGTGTGTGAACTATCCTGACATCACATGTATGCTGCTGCACTCACCACACGCCTCTATACTTGAGCCATGCTTTCTGGGATTATCGACTTTTGTTTAAGAAACGTCAACAACGCCTTCAACACTAGAGTGACCACTTAGGATTTAGGATTACTGTAATGGCATCATCTTTACCCTCATATGCAGTCTGATTAATACAGCATGTTGAAGGGGAACTAGCATCTGTAAGGCATTTTCAAGGTTATGCTGACATTTGACGAGAGTTTATCAAAGTATGTGAGGAAAAAAACTGTCCGCAGACATGACCAAATATTTAAAAAAAAAAAAGAATACAAACAGCAACTCATTCTGGCTGCTTCTGAAGCAGCCAGGTTGAAAATGACAAGTAACAGAAGCCGCCGGTGCCTCATCCAGCACACATGATCTAGTAATTCTATCTAAAAAGCCTCTATGCTCATCCATTAGGGGTGACAGGATGCCAGCTAGCGTGGGTTAGATATTCCAAACTAGTAATCTTATAGCTGCTTTAAAGGTAGTCTAGTAATCCTATATATTGTGGTAGAGGTCCCTCCTATTGCAAACAGCATGCAGCACTGCATCAAGAACATGCAAGGGCATGGCAGCTGCATCCGCCCCCTCTTAACTTCAAGCACAGTGTTAGGTAAGCCAAGGTGGCAGTTTGCAATGTATGACATTTGCTGGAGACGTTCATCCAAAGCTCCTTAGAGCACCATATGTTGATATCGTTTTAGTGTTGGTGTCCCTAATGAGAATTTAATTGGCAGTACCGCACATTGCCCATACTACCCATTCAAGTCTTCTGATAGTGTGTTACACCCTTGTTGCAATGTGCTTAAAACAGCCGCCACATGCTGCAGATGCTTGA
>OMLB01000163.1:0-25646 GCA_900302555.1 Myripristis jacobus
TTTTGTGCTGATACCAGGTCTGTTTTACATTGCCATGTCAGTCACGCTGTGGCTGCCCCCCTCCCCCGCACTCTGCTCTCTAAGTTCCCATCTCTATCTCAGTCAGTGACCTGGGAGGCAGGTCTATGCCCAGGGGGTCTTTGTCCCCACGCAACTGTGAACAATGTGTCTCTGCTCCCTGCTTATCATCACGCTTATCCAAACCTAAATCTATCAGTTTTGCGGTGGATCTGGGTCACAGATCAGTTTCGGCTGGAGCACTTATCTCAATCCTCTGCTCTGCCGACGAGCCAAATGAAAAGAAAAACAAAGGAGTTTTTAGAAAGCAGAGACGTATTTGTTTTCATAGGTTTTGCTTTCAGGTACACACAGTGGAAATTTTTTCTGTCACACGGTTAAGCAAGCTGTGAATGCCAGTCATAGGCTTTCAAAGTGAAACTTAATTCAGCTGCAGTATCAGCATGAGTAAGTCACCGGTCATCACATTATAAGATCTGCTTCCTGGTATGGACTAACATGGAGGATATCAGCTTCATCAAGGCAAAGTTTGTGGCACTGAAAGATCATGTAAAGAATGAACTTTGGAAAATCTTTATACATGATGCTACTTGATTATAATTGCTATGTTTTTGTCAGGACACCAGATCAGTTTTGGCTAATGCAGCTTCTGAACTTTAGATAGCTGCGCTGTATAGGAAATACATCAGCTCTACTGCACCTTTTCCTAAGGTCGTGACTTTTAAAGGTTGACTCCAAACAGCAGCTTTGTTGACTCAGCCCCTGTCTGTACATTAGGACATAGATAGTGGGCTGGGTAACAGCCTGCTGTTGCCAAAGTAACAAATCCTAGCCACTATGACCTCACTTGCTCGTGAACGCTGCTGAACTTTGAACAGTTATGTCATTTATTTGATCATGTGTCATCGGCATTTCCTTTCACAACTTCCACTCGCTCCGTTGCCCTCTCTCTCCCCATAACTTAATGTGTTTTCTCTCGCTCTCAAAGGGAAATCCTATCCCGAAAGCCTTTTTTTTCCCTTCATAACCTATTGTGCTGTCGCCTTTGTCCTGTTCCATTGGAAGTTTTCTTCAGCATAATCGTCACCATGTTAGCCTCTCATTCAAACCATGTAAGTCCATTTTCCCAAGCCTGCATAATGGATATTCTCTGTGAATGAACACTTGAATGAACACTTTGATCTTAGGGGACCCATACAGAGTAAGTTTTACCTCACATTTAAACTGACAATAACATAGTTAATTGCTCTTTACGCAAAAAGGTGCAGTGATGCATGCAGACACAGTTCTGTGTACTCACTGTATCAGAGGTACAGGAAATGCATAATCATCCAGGTTGTCATAAACACCGACTCTTGTGCTGATTGCTGCAGCACTTATATGATAAACCTCAACTTCAGTGAACCCCCCACCCACGCATCCACCTCTCAACCCCTCCTGCTCTCAGCAAATACCTTTGCCCAGCTGAGAATGACTCATTCCTATCTCATGACTGCTTCCCAACCAAACATGTCGCTCTCAGCATCGACCTCCGGGAAACTGTCTGAGCCTTGGAGTGTACCACAACACCCCCTCGGCTCCCGGGGGAACAGGATCAACATAAGCAAAAGGAATAAACAAACAGAATTACCCCAAAGAATTGCTAATCAAAGGGGTGGCAATCAGAGAACTAATAGCCTTAATCCCTTATCAAGTAAGTTTTGAGGCCAAGGGTGACATGTGCCTTGTTGCTTTAGTGCTGTTGATGCCAGCTGATGAGCTGTCCTGAAGGAGAGATGGACAGAGCAATAATTCAAACTAGAACTAGAATGTGACTGCCACTACTACTACTACTACTACTAGGGCTACTACTACTATTACACATTTTACTACTGCTTCTATATAAATATTACTTTAATACTACCATAATCATTATGTTTACTATTACTACTACTACTGTTACTATAAGATATTCCTCTGTTCCTACTATTGCTATTACTTCTCCATCTCGTAGTGCAGCTGCTATGATGGACCACTATTATTGCTGTTACTAATACTGATTTCCATGCAACTATTATTACTAATAATACCACAACTACAAGTTAAGGTTACAACCATTACTGCTGCTGTTGCCAATATTATTGCAGCTACTCCTGCTCCCATTACTATTACTAACAACAATGAAGATAAACAAACAACTGTCCTATGGAACATACCCTGAAGATCCCTAACACTGATTTATATCTAATTTAACAGGTACACAATGGCACCTTTGTTACTGCCAAACAAGCGCTGAGTAAAACTCAAGCCATTCCTCGGCAGCACAACATGGTGTTGTTAATAATGAAAAGAGTGTTCCCTGCTGTCCAGACATGTTTCTGCCATGAGCCCCAGACCAATGTCATTCTGAAGCCTCGCAACAGGACAGACACCATGAGGCCCAGCATGCATCAGCAAGGTGACACAAAATGACAGACAGACAGGCTGGCAGACTAAAGCAGACAGGTAAACAGAAAGACAAGCAGGGCCAGGGCAAAGCCCCAGAGAGCAATGACACAAGCCAGCGCCTCCCCTCCGCAGCGCGGAGACGGAGACCCTGACCGAGCATGCAGGCAGGCAGGTGGGCGGCTGGTGAATGACTGAAGAGCAGAGTGTAGAGACACAGCGCCCTGCTCACCTCAAACACACAGTCTGTAATGACTGGAGACATGGCTGCCTTCCCCAGGGGAACAACAGGAGGGGGAGAGCACAGCACAGACGCACAGCACCACCTCTTCCCCAACAAACCCTAATGGCTGGGGCTCACTAAACAACAGCGGTGGCAACAACAACCCAAATAAGCCGTGACAGCGCTGGGGTACCTGAGCGAGTTCCTAATTGATCATTCTCGGTTGGAGACTTCCCACTCCTCGCCTCCATTGTAAGACATGCACGCCTCTCATATATGCCACAGTAACAGTTTTGTATCGTGGCTATTCTTAGCGCAGCTGGAGTATATGGCTGCAGTTCTTACTCTGAATTCAGCCCCTTTTAGTCGAGCTGTAAACATATTCCAGAAACATTTATTCATAGACAGTGCGCTCAGTATCCTTATCTAGTGTTATCTAGTTTAATATCATGAAGTTATCACACAGTTTATATCTTTATTTACACTCTGGCTCACAGCACTCGGCAGCTCTAAATTCTCAACCCTCGCAGACAGTCATAGCGTGCCTGCTGCAGACCAGCAGCCGACTGACCAATTGTGTGATTTAATTAACAGCCATGGACGATTTTAGCACGGTTATTTGGGACTTTCTGTACGTAGGTGTGATATGTGGGTCAGCGGGGAGCACTCAACGGAACGGGTGAGCGACACGACTGGGCGTCATGTCATCCCACGCTATCAGCCGGTGACAGCCACTCAGCACAGCCTCAATAAGCACGCTGATCCTGGCCAAGCCTGCTGACCAGCACAGTTAACATTCCCTCCCTTTACAGCGGCCTAATCCTGGAATTTAACAATGCGCCTGGCCTTCCAACCCAGGGATCAAATTCTCCCGGTTGACTCTGTATTAGACAAGCCAGCACAGCCAGGGCCCTGTGCCACCCACAAAGCCGAGAACAGAAATTCACACACTCACGCCCTCAGTTCATTCTGCAGCCCCAGCCACACGCAACACTGAGTAACAGAGGGATGTTAATAGGCGCTGTCTGTGTGTCCTCCATGTTTCCTCACTGTTTCCTCTCTCACTTTTATTTTCTTTTGAACGCTTCTTTTTTTTTTTTTTGCCCTCAATCCCTCCCGCTCTTTGCAATGTATTTTCCATGTCCTTACATTGCTAACCTTTAACCGAGCTTTGCATCTGCAGGAGACAGCCTGCGGGTCTTTAACTTGCATTAGGTCGTCTGACATTGTCCGATCACACGTGACTTTGTTGAAGATGCGAGGAGAGTGGGCTGTGTTTGCAGAGAGGCAGTGGAACCAAATCCAGGGAGAAATCTATTTCCTTGAGAAACCATGTTGGAGAAGGGAGAAAAACTGCATACATATCCTGACATGCAATTAGGGTATACTACACTTTCGGAACACTGCAATTAGTGAGTGTCACTATCAAATGTACTATTTTTTTTTTCTTCCTTTCTGGTGTCAACCCTCCAATATAAGCCTCTAGCGTTTCAGTGTGGGCTATCACAAGGTCAGATAGAAGAGATACCCTATGCCGGTGTCGGAACCTCTCAGCTGTATGCGGTAATTACTGGTGTCCTTGATATTTGATGTGAAATGGGGACGGTAACCTTTAGTGTTTGCCTGTTAGCTCACCCCTCCTCTCACTGCTCCTGCCCTTGATTCCTCCCCCCTGCCATCTCCCTCCCCTCGCTTCTGGGAGTATGGACGGAAAACAAGAGGCTCACTTTGGAGGGAAATGTGAAGTGTGTTTGAGTGCCAGCTGGTGCCCTGGGACATGGTTAAACATCCACTGGCCAAATGGAGCCTTGTCATTGCTATGATGTGGTAGGACACTGCTGATGGGACCTGCTGTCCAGGGGAGAGGGGCATGCGAAAGGGCGAAGTGCATGAGGACACAAGCCTAGATCCCATTTATGACTCTCTACCCAGGATCATTCTGGGAAAAGGGAATTGTGCATGGGGGTGCACAAAAATTGAATTTTAAAAAGGTATTGGTAAGGTGATGGATATGCTGAAACAATATGAAAAACGACGGCTGCAATTGAAGTTTAAACTGGAATGATGGCAAAATGTTTGGATGGACCAAGATCCTTATTTAAGAATGAAAACCATGACTATGAATATCCTAGAAAAAAAAACAACTAGCGCTACAATTGTAAGATAATTAGACATTCTTGAGAGGATTTTCAGAGGTAGACCGGACTTGTGATTACTTGTTCATATGAAAGCCTGTGCCGTAGACAGAGAACTGAGACTCCAACATGGCCTGTGGCTACTAATTAGACTAACAACGGCTCCCCTATCAGTCTCTGATGTGCTGCTTTAATTGGCAGAACAACAGTTGAAAAAAGCCTTGTGGCCATTGCTACAAGCACAAGGCACACCTGTCAAGGAGAAACTCCCCTGTCTGTTCATTGTAGAGAGGAGTTATGCAGTACCTGATACACCAAATGACATTTTGTTGTTATGTATTTTTATGAGTGTGTGAAAAAAAATGAATAAATGAAGGTGACAGCATGGTAAATGGATTCTAAAACATCATGCTGAAAGATCTCGGTGTTTTGCTTATGCCCCATGCAACACTGGTTGCATGGACCATAAATGTTGTGTTTAATTTCCTTCCAGTGCAAACACAGCCCCACACATCTGTCATTGCTATGCCTGTTATCAAGTCAGCATGTTGTGCAACATATTTGAAATGCTATACTATAGAAACCCCATGTGCACACATTCAAGTGCAAATGTGCCGTGTTGCAACATGCCAGGTGTTTTGACAGTCCGCCAAATACCCTTGCTGCTGCTATATATCTCTCTCAAGCACCTAAAACAAGTGTGTTGTGCCAACCCCTAAACACTCTCCCAGCTGAATGGCAAAGACTTATATAACCCGTCTTCACACTCATCAATCTGCACACCCTGTGTTTACGTTCGCCCCTCACTGTTTTTCTTGGAGTTCCCGTTTCTTGGGAAGCGGCGATGGAAAGGATGAGGTGCTTGTGCGCAAACACCTGCATATCTCAGATGCCTGGCAGACATTATCGTCATGGTCGACTGTAACCACACGCCGATCCCCGTCCGCATGTTAACAAAAGCTGAGGAACCCCTGCCTTATCATCTGCAAACAAAATGTGGCAGCCAGGTAACACTGCATGGATTGACTGTGATGACGTGCATCAGGGCCTCGGTTTGGACTTGTCACTAGAAGACAAGGGGCAAATCAAGTGAAATCTTCCTTTCACTGAAGGTTTATGCTGAAGCACATTGGAGGATTGGTGCTTTTTTTTTTTGCAAAAAGGGACAGCTGATAATGTCCTGCTGCAGTTAGCTGTTATGGTTTGGTTCATTTCAACGGCAGGAAACACACAGAGCTGCATCAATAAAAATACCACAACTGTATTGCAAGAGGCAATAATCTTGCAATTACAATTGCTTAGAGAGTTTAGCCATAAAAAATGATTATAGCTTTCCATTACAGGCATGGCAATGAAGACATTTGCGCAGCGGCATTATCTACACATATCAATATTTTTTGTCGTTGCTTTCCAGCTAATTTCGATTCAGCCATTCTACACAAGTTATATTGATTTGGTGTGAAAACACTGAGAAGTAGTGCAGCGATATGAAGGTGAAAGGAACGCATGCTGCAGAATGGGACTGAGGTCAGCAGCATTGTCCAGCCGCGATCTCCATCTTCATCCATTGTCCATCTGTGGCTTCGAGGCTGAATGGGGCTTTTCTTTTCCTTGATAAACTTTTGACCTCGACATATCTCCTCCTTGTGCAAACATGATGACCTTGGCTCGCGATTCAGTGACATGCGGAGACCATGGAAACGCTAAAGAGTGCACCACTGAGGATAAGATTCTCCGATGAGTAGATATTGCAGTCCGGCGTACACACACAGCCAGTTGCAGGAGTAAAAGTTTGATAAATAGTTACTTGAACTAAGCGTATGCGAATTCTGTGCTTCTGTCGTTGGATAAAGTCGTATGTAATGGCTCTATTTTGAGAATCCAGGTCAATGCGTCTTGTGCTGGGAGAACATCCTTCACTCTCAACCCAAAATATAACCTGTGCTCTATTGCATACTCCAGAGTGGAGGTGAACATCGTTACCTATAACCAAGTGGTATCGGGGCATGCCGTGGCACATTTATCATAAATTGCTCAAGTCTTCAGCAGTGGCTGGTTATTATTTATGGTATCTTGTTACGGAGCCTCATTGTTGATGCTCGCTCCGGGCACCCGCATGCATTTTCATCACAGATGCTCATCTCCCGCCCTTTCATGAGACATCGTTAACATCAGGTTGTGACCGATGTTCTTGAAATCTCACTGCACTAACCTAGATCCTCAGTGAGGGCTTTTTTTTTTGGCACTTCAATAAAGTGAGAGTTGGGGGAGGGAGGAGGAGAGATGAAGGGAGTTGGGGGAGAGGTGCAAGAGCTACTGCGATGTGGTGATTGCCAGCTGCCACTTCATTCAACTGCATTTTAATCTCGGGTGTCTGGAGAAATCTCGTTTCACAAATGACTTCACCGGAGGAGTGGTAGTGCTGGAGGAAGGGAGCAGAGATTTGAACTGCTGATACCTCGTAACAAATCACCTGGATATGAACTATTCGCTTTCTAATGGGAATCCATATTCATCTTCCTCTCAAAAAGCTCTCCTGTGGGGATGCAGATGTGTGGCTGATTTTATATCTTCTTCTTATCCTCTTCCCCATCCCTGTACCCTAATCAAAACCCCTCACATATTCCAAGGCCTCGCACCATCCGCTTACTCATATTGAATTTCCATTGCTACACTATTGGGTTTATGGACCATCTTTGGGATTATTAATGACACGGCACAGAGTTATCCATATGAATATGGAGATCAGCCACATTGTGCATACACGTTCGTATATAACAGGATTGATCTAAATCTCTAATGTCTTCTTTGACTGATGGCACCACCCTTATGCTCACTGTGCTTTTCTTAATAATGTGGCTTCCTCACTCCCATTATCTGTGTATTTAAAACCTAAGACCCTTTAAAAAGTAGCCATGAATGATAACTCCTCTGCACACAAACTCCTTGAGCTACTTCAATTCAATCTGTGGCATAGATAAAGGGGTCAACTTCATGCTACAAGGGATCAAATTGAAACTATAACAGGTTTAGTTCTGGTGGCCTTTTTTCAATGTACAGAATTTGCGTTTTATTCAGGCATCTGAAGGGCACCTTCATGCTCATTGCTGCTCAGGACCGTGCTGCTACATGCATGCGATGCCCAGACGAGATATGTAGGATGAATTATTACAGTAAAGGGATTTTATTTATTAACTCACCCATGGAAGTTGGGAGTGTGCCAACTGTTGCTGTTCCTTTCAGTGGCCTATCATCTGTATTGTGGAAGGGCAGATAAATAGGGGGTATTCATGGTCACAGATAATATATGGTCACAGCGTCTGAATGTACATTAACAGGGAATTACTATGAAGATGTTGGTGAAAAGTCAGCACATGAGCACCGACAAAGTCACCAGTCTAGTAACTGCGGAGAGTACAACTTAGCCACAGAAACACATGCTAATGTGGGAGACTGGAGGTTTTTTGTTCTGCAAAGATTCCTTGGATGCAGAGCTGCTCTGAGGGCAGAAGTAGCCTCAAAGGTTGAGTTAAACCCAAGAGGACAGAACCAAAGAGACACCGTTTTTTCTTCAAATGTTACCACAAATGTTAACCCGTTACCTCACACACCAACACAGTATCTGTATGCTCACATGGTAGCATACACATTAACACTTTCTCACACATGTTAACACATTATAGAAAGTTGTAAAAGGAGCAAGAGGTAATGGTTAATATTATGAAGTCTGCCACTATTGCAATTGACTGAAAAACATTTAAGTAAATGGGAAAAATGAAGTCTAGCCAAACTAAGTTGTCTAACTAATTAGCTTAACTTGCTGTCCAAGCTCAAAACCAGCCACTGGCCTACTAGCCCATAGCAATCTAAGTAAGCTATTTTGTGTTGGTATATTTTGGTTTTCCATTGCAATTTCAAATACAGAGAAATGTAACAGCAGTAGAACAATAGCAAGTTGTGGTCATTGAAACATACTGAACCATGGACAAAATATGGTGGGAAAACATGCTGTAACGGTGCAACCCACAAGTTAGCGAGCCTGCTAACCTTGCCAGATTGTGAGTACCATGGTCATAAACAAATGGATAAAAAAATACATTATTGCTATTTATATCTTTATTTATATTGTGTATTATATATAAGCGTACCATGTATGCTGTTCAAGTTTATTTATTGTTGTAGCTAACTTGCACTCCAAAAAACTGCTTCTTTGGCTGTACTCCGTGAGATTGAACTCGAGATTATCTGTCTGCAGCTGCTGTGCCAGTGAGATGGATGTTTGTGTAACTAAAACTCCACTCTGCACTAATTTGGATAATAATTTTCAATACAACTCTGCTCACATCCCATTACCAGAGGAGTGAAACCCACTGTAATCTCATGCTTGGATACTAAAATGAAAATTGTCATTTCAATCGAGTGTAACAAACCCACTGTGGTGTTATTGTGTAATTGCACCTCCATATCTTCTTGACTTGCGCTGGTAATGAGTGTCATCTGCACATGTTGGTGGAGACCTTTCCAATACATCAGCTGATAGTCATGTTTGTTCAGGGTTGTTATCCTGGGTTGAGGAACAGCTCAGGGTAAACAAGAGGAAACAGAGCACCTACACATGAGGCCAGCCTCTCAGCAAATGACATCAAATTGCTCTCTTTATTTTCCCTCCCTCTCTCTCTCTCTCTCTCTCTCTCTATTGGTTTTACAGTAAAGCGATGCTGCATGATCTAACCAACGATTCCTAGGGAAATGCTTGACTGCGGTAGAAACACAAGGCTGATTTTTTGAGATAAATGCACGCTATTCAGTTCACACACAAGTCTTTCGCTCACAGGCTTTGCCTTGTTTTTATTTGCACGTGGCGATTGCATCTCTGCGTCTTTGCACCAGTCTCAAAAATCCAATAAAGATGACTGACTACATTTTATCACTGTTGGACTTATCTTTCAGAAAGATTTACAAGTCCCTGATAATGTGGAAAGTAGCAGAAAATATGAAGAACTATCAACCCGGTAAAATATGTGTTTCAGTAGAGGATCTGCGACCGGTAATTCACCAGGACCTCCGCTGCTGAATAAAAGGATTATGAGGCTGACTTGTATTTCAGCTGATGCTGTTTCATATTATTTGTGCTTCTCTCACACCTCTTTTCAAAAAAGGTCCGTTTTACATCATTTCTTTTCCTCCTGCTTGAGATGCTGTTAGTCAATACAAACCCACCGGCTGACATCAGTTCCTTGGCCCTGTGACTCAGGAAAAGCCTGTTTCACCCTTGACCTTTGTCATTATCCAGCGACAACATTGCAGGGCAGACAATCAAGGGATCAAGGCCAGTCGGGAGAAATCCTGTCCCCAGACATAAAAAAGGATGCACACCGTGATCTCTCCCCCTCATTGCCAGGAATTCAATTTCACTCAGCTAACATCTGCCAGAGATAAGTGAAACATAAACAATGTCACTCACAATGAGGGAGAGGTTAGGGCCTTTTCCTGGAGAGGCACAGCGGTACCGACACATCCCTTAATTACAACCATGACATCTGTGCCCAACATTCCTCTATTCAGATTTTTAGTATTATTATTATGCAAGAAATAATACAATACCCCTAAAAAAGAAAAAAAATAAATCATAGGATAGAATGAGAAATGAATTTGCAAGTCAAAAGGGTCACATTCAAGCAATACAAGAAGAGATGTCTGTTCAAATTCGGCTGTGCAAATGCAAAAAAAAAAAAAAAAAAAAGGCAGACCATTGTGGGTATGCAAGGCTGTAATCTGTGAAACCTCTCTCTGACTACTCAAACATCTCAGGGCCTCCAAAAAATCCCAAGGTGTCCAAAAACATCCAATTTCCTGCTCAAAGCCAGGTGTCGTGACAATAGTGTTTTGATGCAAAAGGTCCGCACCCTTGGGTCATTCTCGGTGTAGCGTTTTCCTCCGCCGTGCTGTAGCTCAACTTAAAAGCTCCATTATGGTTGAGATGACGCAGACATCCACAGCCCTGGCGTAACCTCCTGGGACCTGACTCACTCCCTCTCCAGTAAACATGTTATTAGTGAACCATGCTGTTTACATTGTGAGAGTGAGAAATACTGGTGCTAACCTATACCGCAGAATATACACAGTAAATATATGTATCCACACTGTTATAAACAGATCCTGCAACTGGCACGCTACCGGCATCTGCATGTGCTCCTGAGGCCAGCGAAGTGGATGCAACATTGAACGTGTCATACAGAAATCAAATCAAATGGTGTAAAACCGACCTGAATAGAGGACTTTAACATATTTTCCACATTTGGCAAAACAGAAAAATGAGTCGAAACAAAAAGACAGCGACCTTTTTTCCATTATCCATTTTACATTATTTGGTCATTCTTTCCTCGCTGCTCAAGTAGAGGCGGGAGACATTTGCAGTCAAAAGCAAAAATCAGATCAGAATCTCCGCATGAGGGTCCTTTAAAGGAGATAAATCACTTTCACTGCCCCTTTACTATTCAGTGGAAGTTAGAGATAGTCATCTCCACTGTAACGACAGGCATATCTGTCGGCCTGATTCAGAACTATCATCAATAAAGTAAGGATGTGCTTTACCTTTGTGCAGCTTTACTGGTGCCCCGCCTTCTGATTTATCGCTTATTGAAGTACATAAGGAACACATAATGCAATAAACTTGTGGTGATGGAATAATATAATTTTCTCTTCACTGCCTCGAAGGAAACTGTAGACCACTATTATCACTTAAGTATTCTCACGAGAAAAGGAGAACCTAAAGGCAGTGGTTGTGTTCCTCGTCTGCCAGTTGCATTTGGAAACTCGGCACAGAATCAGTATTCATGCAGAATTTTGTTATTTGGTGTGCAGACCTCATTATATTAGCATACCAGGAGGTAAATGACAAATAAATGCAGCACTCATCACCGTCTCTATTTCTACTTGACAATGCATGTTCTGCATGAATGAATATTGATGCACAGCTTTCCCTCGATGGTTCATTTTCGAGTTAACATTTTCCTTTTTTTTTCTGGAGAGGGATGAGGTTTAAAAAAAGGCAGCAGCAAGGAGACTTGTAAGTAGCGCACAGTGTTAGCATTGAGAAGCATTTCCTGCTGGTAGTCAATAAACAGGATGCTTGCTGTGTCATCCCAGACGTTTGAAGACAGCTGCCGTATGGCAAAGAGAAACAGCTTGGAGTCTGCCACTTTCAGCCTAAATCTATTTCTGGGATTTATCCTGAGTTTTTTTTTTTTTTTCTTGTGGTGAGATGGATGTGAAAAGCGAAGGCGCCACTCCTCCCCTCCCTTCCCCTCTCGACTCCTTCCCCTCGAAGCTTCACACACCTGCTTTTTGTTCGACTCAAAGCTGATTACACTTTTCAGCGGAGCTATTCCTCAAGAAAAGAAAGCAAAGCAAGAAAGAAACCCTTGGATAGTGTCACTGTCAGGTAACTATGCAAATTCCGGTGAGGGCTGCATTGATATTTTAACGCGCTGTACAAACGGAGAAAAACACTCTGTATCCTCAGATATGACATGAACCCATTACACCAAACTGTCTTCACAGCTCTTTTTCTCACTCGAGTGCATGATTTCAGTGTTCTCCAGTTGCAGGGACTCCCTCTGACTCTTCTCGACCCTCCTGCCCCCTCCCTGTTCACCTCATATGGTTCCAGGCTGCACGGAGCACGCCCAGCCCAGCCGGTGGATAACCCCACTACCTCATCCTCCCCTCGGGAGCCAGCTACATCCTTCCTCCTCTCTCCACACTCTTTACCATTCTCCTCGTATCTTTGCTCAGCCTCGCTTCCCTCCGGAGTGAGAGGATCACCATCTGCTCCCCCAGCAGCCTCCCTCCTTCTCCTTGCTTGTGTCTCAACAGCAGGAAACAACACCTGCCGGTCTACCTCACTTCCTGTTTTCACGATCAATACTTTTTTTTTTTTTCTTTTACCTTTTAGGTTGATTTAATTTGGCAGGGCTTTTGCACATACTGCTGCAGGAACTAAGCCTCCAAAAGCAGATTTTTTTTATTTTTTTAAATTTTTTTTTCAGTTTCATGTATATGTATTGTTGGCAGATCATACCGTGGTGGACTTGCCGTTCGCTGTTTGGCTTTGTGCCCAGCTCCCACAGTTGAAGCTGCATTGTCAGTGACAGGCTGTGTCTGGGCACTTAATCTGCACGCACAGACAACCTTGGCCACCATTTTCTCCCTGACCCAGGCCACCCCGTGAGCAAGTTCCTGGCATAAATCACATCTTTCCCCCCCTGTTGGACTCTTATCAATTCATCCATTAATGTCCTTTGGGGGTTGTCATCTTTACGGCAGCATAAACAAGACAGTGTGTCAGCTTGACCTCTTATTTACGACAAAAATACGGATGTTATACAGCGAGCTAAAGCATGATAGGCTGCATTAACTAATATCGCCACAATCCCTTGTCACAACCCATTTCCCTGTGATACTTGTCGTTATGCAGCTTAGGAAATATTCTTATTGTTTATTGCAGCAGTCGCTCTATTGAGTTAGGTAACTGAAAACAGGATGTTTCACTGCGCAATTACCGCTCACAAGGAATGATGGAGGAACAAACATAAACTGAAGTCACAAGGAACAGTCACTTCTGTTTTTTTTTTTTTTTTTAACTCGGTGGATGTTCATTGTTTTCAACTCTCTAGTTTTTCGGTGACCTGCTTCCTCTATTGTCATTGGGCCAATGCAGTCACCCTACCCATGCATCATTTCTTCCTCCACATTGTGTGGCCTTTTGTCTAGTTGACACTGCAGTCGGCTCACAATAGAATGAGACCAATATATCAGTTTGCAGATATATCACGCCAATATTGGCCTTTTGTTAAATACTGGATGCTGGCCTGCTATGTTTTCCACTTTATATGATGGAGGCTTCTCCTTCAGTGTATAAATAAAACTCAAATGGTTTATTTGCTCCTCTAATGAATATGAATTCTTCATTTCAGTAACAAGTTAACTTTTCAAGTGAATGGGTGCAATAGGTCACCTTTCCTTAAAGGGCTTCTAACCCACCTGGAAGATTTTTCATTAGTCTGGGTTTCAATGGGCAGTGTTATGGTTTACATGCTATTTCAGAGGCTTCCCCTCCTAGTCATTGACAACACTCTGGGGAAAACATAATGTAAAAAAAAACCAAACAAACAAGTATCTACCTTCAAAAATCTGTATCTGTCAAACCCTTCCTTATATCATCTTTTACTATCTTCATCTTTAAGGGCTATTTATTAATTTTGCCATTTTTTATTTATTTTTGCTTTCCCACTTTTGCATTGCTTGATTCACATATTTCGCTGCCTGTACTATTTCTGATAATGTAGCGTTCCATCCAAAAAAAAACAAAAACAAAAACAAAAACAAAAAACTACTGGATAGGCTGTTGCAGTGTTATCCATACTTAACTTTCATACAGTCATAAAAACCCACCATCATCAATGATACACTGGCTGACTCTAAATCGATCCCCTCCCACTGATTTAAATGGTTGTGTGAAACTGTTAATAGAACATCTCAGGGCTTGAGGCTGAATGCATTGATCTGATGCAATGTTTGCTCTGGGTCTAGATAGAGAATATTGATATAGTGTGTATGGATTCACTATGCTGGGCTGTACATGGATGTGGAGATTCTTGTCATTTGACATAGATTAGATCATGCTAGGCATGTACATGAGTTAAATGTATTGCTGTCTATGGCTATTTCAGGATGAACACTTTATGGTTAGGTTGCATACAATACAGATATGCTGCACAAGTTCGCTGATACAAATATGATCACGACACAGCCAACTAAAATCAGATATTCATGATTAATGAGCGCCACGGCTGATTGATTTGTCCGAGACTTCCATGTTTACCGACAACATGTTTCATTACATTGATCAATGCGAGTGTCTGACTTGACAGCACAGTTTCATTATGAGGAATAAGTTGGTCTACCATTTCATCTACAGTATGTGATGTGGGTTATTAAGGAACAGCGTCCAAAGAATCAAAGTGTCTCTCAGAAGTTGTCCTCTCCGATTTCACTGTTGCGTTGCCAGGAAACCAAACAATGTGCAGCATCAAGATGCGATAACAGGAAATGATTTCATCGCCTCTTTCCTTTTGACGTGCAACAGGGGTTGACATGCTGCAGTCCATACATTCACAGCATTAGGGCTCGCATTTGTGAGAGATATGAGAGAAAAAATAGCAAAATTATATTCGAACAAGGGGATCTTGAATCTCACATGAGCTCACACAACTGCCAAATACTCTCACAGATTGTGATGATGCCAGTTTTGTGAGGGATTGTTAATTTGACAAAAACTGATATTTATTTTTATATTCTTTTCGAACCTTCAAAAGTCAAACAGCAATAGCCTTACTACTTATTATATTATTTTAAGCATTAAACATTGAACTGTCTGATTCTGTAAATTACAATCATGAACACTAAAAATGATCATCCTCTAATGTATACATTTGCCAGGATGACAGAAACTTTAATGTTATTTTTTATGTTTTACAACTCACATAGTTACTGTTCCTCTGCATTGAACAGTATTCTAATCTATGCTATTTAAAAGGTTCATCAATTACTCTTATTTAGAAAATTGTAACACTGAAGAATCAAAAATACATTGCATCATCAGACTTAGATGATACACAGAATAGAGCATACAAAAATAGTAAATGAGTTTTTTTTTCTGCATGCTGTATGGTTTTGGGTAGCGGGCATCATTTCCTGTGAGCCGTGTTGTCATATCGCTGCCACACAGCGAGCTGCCCGCCGTGCCTGATGGCGGTGGGTGATTGTGGAGGGTACAGAGTATGGTTTGTGTTATGCATCTGCTTCTCTCACAGTGTGACTTTCATTTCAGGGCTCCTGTTCAGTGTTGGGGCTGGTGGATGCTTGCCAGGTCAAAGCCAGAAGGGTTCATCTGTGCAGATAAGAATGAACCATACCAGAGCAGCCTCAGGCAGCCTCTCTGACATCTTCTCATGCCTGCTTGATAGAGATGGGAGGAATGCGGTGTCTCATGCACTTTCCCTCTTGAGCTTTCCCTTAATCTCTCTCTCTCTCTCTCTCTCTCTAAAAAAGAAAGAAAAAAAGCAGAGCCCTGAACACTGAATATCACCGACATATAACAAAGAGCAACGCAGGGATCAGAATCACCTTGTGTTTGTTGTTTCTCAGGAATCTTGATCCAAAGCGATAGAGCCTCTTAATGAATATTCAACAGCGCATAATGTCAAAACATGGCTGATGCAACAAGATCTGTTCATCAATTCCTCTTGAAGACGCGCACCACTGAAACCCCTCACAATCCCCGTTGTGTCACACAGCTCTGTCTCTTCCATTAACATCTTGATAATAGCCCAGCGGTACCTGTCACGGGTTAAAAGAAAGACTTCAGTGTCTGCTCCCTCAATAATTTGTAGCGTTTTGGCCCTGGTGGGGGAGGCCCGGGCCTTCTCAGGGGAGGCTCTGTAAAGCTGAGCGCTGCGTTCCCAGAAAACATGGCTGGAATTTGGCTGCAGGGCAGATGGGTATCCTTTAGACAAGAGGAGGGTGGAATGTGTTCTCGAGGGGCAGGGGGCGGCATCTGAGCCCATGCCGAGCTAACTCCGACTCTCCTCGGCTGAGAGATGCGTAGGTGATGTAAACATGTGGGGAGCTGATGAAAACACCCATCCTAAACATAGATAGTGTATCTCTGCTGAGCTGCGCTGAAGCTATCTCTGAAACTGTATGTGTGTGTGGATGTGTGTGTGTGTGTGTGTTTGAGGGCTTGGGGGTTGATTGGAGCCACTGCTTGCCGCAACTCAATTCATTCTTTGATACTGCACTGGAACTTTGCATTTTAATCTTTTCACTGATGTAACTGCATCCAATAAAAGATGAGTCATCCATTTCATCTTTTAAGCCATGCTTTGACTTTATTTGTTTTGCACTTCTCAAAAGGCCATGCAAAAAATACAGTGCAGTGCAGAAATATCACAGTAACGAGTGCTTAGCACCACAGATAAAGACAAAGACAATAACAAGAGGATCTAAAGGATTACCACTTTAAACATGGATCTATGATAATGTTAATTCTTTGATACCAGCACATCACATGACCAATATTGTAATCCTTTTGTATTGAGCTATGGCTCTTGGATTAACACACTGCAAAAAAATATCCATCTTGAGTCATTTTCAGTGTTACAATCTTGTTTTTCTTCAAACAAGTGGAAAAAATGCCAGTGGGATGAGATAGTTCCATTTGTTTCCACTGGTAATCAACTTGTCTCCAAAATGTCCATGAATCAAGTGTCATTTTCTTTATAAGTGGGCTGATCTGCTTTATTCTGCTTTGTTTCCACATATTCATACTTGTTCCCATAAATCCTGAAACCACTGAAACTGCACTGGAAACAAGTGGGTTTATATCATCCCACTGGCAGATCTCACTTATTTGAAGAAAAACAAGATTTTAACACTGAATGTGAGGCGAAATGACTTGTTAAGATGAAGATTGCAGCGCAAAGACGGCACTGCTACTGGACTTCGGCAAACCTCTTTTGCATCAACCCGGGAGAATAGTCTTTCCCCATTAACTCACCCAAGGTTGGCCGGGATTTTCATCTCCAAAGATATGCATTTCTAAACATTGTATAAGCATTGTGCATTATTCATTGGGCTTAATAGAGGGGGTGGACTTTGGGTTATTGCAAATCAGGGGAACAAATATTAACCCATAACATTAGCATACGAATGAGTAAGCTCCTCACTGAATGACTTACAAGGAGTGGTTTCATGAAACATGCCCCAAAGGTAAGTACTTCTCCATACCTAATGCAAACAATATAGAGTGGAATTAAAATTGTATGATATCCCTCTTAAAATCCAATATTGTTGTACATATACAATATCCTGTTTTGCAGCTGTCCAGAGAATCCAGTCGTAAATGTTGCCGGTGTTTAGTGTATGTACAACGCAGAGTAACATAATTATCCTCGCTAATAAGAGTCACTATACCACTCTGTTGTTGTGTAGGAAATGTATTGATGACATATGGGATGACTAGCTTGCTGTCATCATGTGGACTGAATGTGGCTTTGACTCTGTTCACATGCCTGCACATGCTTCCCTGTTTGTGGCCTCTATGAGCATCAGCTGATTTCAAATCCAAATCAGCAATCCCCTGGGTTCAACTTGCCGTGGTCCCGCCTGAGGTTATATATCTCCAAGAATATGACCTAATGAGGCACTGCCCTCCTCCACACCTATCAGACTCAATCCCCTCCATCCTGCGCTGCACCCGGCCAGCTGGCCGTACACCCTGTTACTTATACGCCCAACTACAGATGTCTGCAACACCACACACTCATTAGCCATAGGGTTGAATTCCAACGCTCTCTTGCTTTTTGCATTTGTTATGAAACAAATGTGTATGGCCATAATTCAAAACCAGAGAACAAGGCATATTTGAATGCAAGCTGATACCACAAAATGAAAGAGGACCACTGCAAAATGCCTTACTAAACATTTTGACATTGAACTGATATTGATATGACATTGATGTTTGACAATATAGCACCAAAATGAAAAATGAGATGATGTTGATCTAGCTGTCCATAGCTGCTATCATTTTGTGAAATCAGGACCGAAGCATTTCTGATATCTTTCCAAATAAGTTTCCAAAGCTGTTTTAATGTGATTTTCTACCATGCGATAGTATCATATTATGAAAAATTTGTGCTCGTTTGGGTTGACATCCAACTTGGCCACCTCATGCATGTCACCATCCATCAAATGCTTGATGGGAGTCATCTGACTTCAGTCACTTCAACATGTCCTAACTTCCATGTACGTGACGCAAACAGCTCAACTTTACTTGACCCAGTTACATCACTTCACTGCCTCTCATCTTACTGCATTTGTCATAATTATATTATTGGAGGAGGCTGAGTATGTGTGTGTGTGCGTGAGTGTAGGTGTGTGTGAGAGCCAAAGAGAACACAGTCTCGGTTGCAGATGCTTCCAATGTGACTGACTTGCCGGCACACAAACTATGCCTTTCAGACATCCTCAAGCGTGTCTGTGTTTGAAGACAAAAATGTTCATTGCAGGCAATCATGGGAGTTTGGTCATGATTTTGCAGCAGTACTTCCTTATGGTTTTTGTTTTCTAAAAGAACATCAACAAAACAGTTCTGCAGCTGCATGAGCCAAACAGGTAAATTTGCCCCTATTGACATAACCCTTTTAGTGAAGCCTATGAGTTTGACCAGGTTACAGACAGGTCTGATGGGGGCATGCTGACTCTACTTACATAGCCCTGCTTTCATCCCAAGAGGACCCTTTTCCACCAGTAAGTACACCTCAGCACATATGAAACCTCAACCCAAGTTTCAAGGTTTTTGATACTCAAATATACTTAAGTAAAAACTTGCATGTGTTTGCATGTGGGCTAAGAAGTTGTTTTATGTAGGCATAAAAACATATTTATATATATACTGTAATATCTACCCAATATCAAGGCAAAGTGTGTAATAGACCTGCCACCATTGAAAACTGTGTGAGCGTCATGTTCTGTGTCCTCTAGGCATGAAATTGGCATGGCTTTATGGGTCAAACATATGAACTTATTGTAATGTTAACCTTAACCGTAACCTTTACCTAACCCTAACCGTAACCTAACACTAACCCTCACCTTACCCAAGTATTTTAGCTAATGTTAGCCCACTTAGCTAACAAGTTAATGTCCGTGCATGTGCAAACATTGTTCTTGACCTGATAACTGAGTGATAGCTGGCTTCAGTTGTCTTATGGCTTCTTCTGTGTGTCGCTGTAATGCCTAAACGAGGCAAAGCGTAACACTGACATGCTTTCCTCTAGTGGACAGGCGGGTCTATTACACGCTTTGGCATCATATTGGGTTGGAGGGGCCATGATGTAATCTTTAGTCAGTATTCAGTCCAACTCAGGTAAGCCTGTGATTCTCTCAACCTTCCCTTTACCAGAAACGTCAGTAATGACAAAAGCTCCTATACACTGAATACACGGCTAAGCAAGGTTGGCTGAAAACGCACTTTGTTTGGCTCCTGTGACCAGACTCAAAGTGGGTCAGCCACGGTAATGGGCTGCTCCATCGTCTTTAGTCTGATAATTTAGAGCATTGATTGAACTCAGCCTCAACTTTCTGTTAACCTGTGCAGAGAGGCAGAAGACACGGTATCACTCTGGAGGAAAGAATGGTCAAAACAAGACCGTCGATCGAAGGGAGAGATGATGTTTTGATATGCCTCACTTGCTCTCTGACTGGGACATGTATTTCCAAATATAACAGTGTGACCAGAGGACGTGGTTTTTAACTCTTTGAAAAGTCAATTCCCCTCTATGACAGGGAACGCAATAGAGATCAACCATTTTTGCAATTCTATATGCACATCATTTACGCTCCTTGTTTACAGAGGGGAATGTAAGCAACTGCCAGGATTAATTTCCATGCATGCATGTGTATATTGTCAGCTGAAACACACTGCCAAGCCCTGCACCGTCTCTATAAATGTACCCAGCATTCTGGTCATTGTTTCGACACATGAACTGAGAATGAACTATATCTTATGCAATGCAGCCAGAAATTGAACAATTCTGTTCTTTTCTGAGGCTCAGTCTATAGCCTGAACGTCGAGATGTGACGTAGCGCACATTGCCATTCTGCACCCAATAATCTTGTTTTTATCATCAATGGCTCTCTGAGGGTATGTGACAGATCGGACCGCTGAATGAACATAGGCCAACATTAATGATTCAAAATTTCAATACAAGGCAGAGCTGTATTGTTTGTCCTTGCCACGTTTCAACACATCCATTTCCTACCAAACACCATCCATCATTCCTCAGTCCAACATGTTTCATGTGAGTACACATAATGTGGTCGTAAAAAGACGGATGCTGTGCGGCATAAGAAGCAGTAGATAATGGCCCTTTTTGGACTTGAGGGTATTTGTCACTTTTGTTTGTACACCAAATAGCAAAGTACATCAGCAAGGACAACTGTGGCTTACACGGAGCCCTGGCAGGCAGCCAAGCAAAGAGTAATAACAGACGGGAAGAAAAAGGAGCTACCTTACATCATCTATTGTGTTGAAGACTGACAGGAGAGTGATGTACTGTATATGTGTCACACAGGAATTTTTTTTTTGAGGGGCCTGAATTGCAGCGGGGACTATTACAACGGCTGCTTCAAGAACCACATTTTCAGCTTATTCAGCTATCTCTGCAATTCTTTTGTATATGAATCTGACATTCAGTATAACACTCAGTTAACATTCAGCCGAGAAAGGTATTTCTCCCCCATGAAAGTGGTAGCCTATTGAACTACATCATAAAATAGCCATACTGGCAATGGGTTAAGTACGCCCTTGGAATTCATTTTCAGGACGTCTACAGCAAATAACTTGATTTTGCTGCTTGTTGTTCACGCTTCCTGATGCCAGTCAAAATGGTCATTACAGATGAAAGAGGTGGCAGCTGATTTTGAAACATTATAATTTGTTTGTGTAGCCCATTTTCAGAATTTTCATTCATTATTTTCATTATTCATTATTATTATATTTGTTATTTTGGTGTGCAAACCCCCTCTCTTTGTCGCAGCACTTTTGCAGGCTGAGCCAGATGGCATTTCTCAACACAAATGAACCCTGTCGATGAGCGCACCCCCGTAACACGACAGAGAGAAAATAGCGATGGTCCAAGTGCAGTGTCTCTGAATAAATCATAGGCTGGAGAACAAAGGCTGCCAGCAATTTGATCAGCGAAGCTCATTTAAATCTCTTTTTAATACGCTAAGACCTGCAAAATGTATCAACCTGGCTGCATTAAACTCAGCTTAACATTTACAACTGTGGAGCACCTTGTCTGAAGGAGCTGTTAATTCCTCATTCATTCTGTGGAGAAGGACACTCTCTAAGGTGCATCGAGATAATCTCCATTAGTTGATGACAGTGGGGATTTTTGGTTTCTTTGTCGGGGTCCATTTGGCCCGAGAAAAGACTAGAGAGGCAACTAATAACATTAGCTCTGGTAAACTTTAATCGTAAATGGTATAATGTGGCATAAAAGCCAGCAAAAATACATAGTAATTCCATAAGAAACCACGCTGGATCATAAGACTCTACTATGTAAATCACAATTAGTGAAGCAGGCTAAAATTAAAACTACAAATTTCACTTTAATCCCAGTGTGAAATATAATCCAAGTCCAAATAATTACATTTTTGTATGCAATCAGATGACTCCTATTTATTACATGCTCACCCTGGAGCCATGCACTGTGTTCTGTGTCCGAGAGAAATGCCATGCCATATCTCATTTGGTTTGTCTGACCTTGAATTTGTAGCTCTCCATTCAGCTGGCAGCTTTGTACATGCAGGGGAAAGTTTTGCAGTAACAAGAGTTATGGAGTTGGCCTTCATCTCATTGAAAACTGCATTGTCTGCCCATCGCATCGACTTCGACTTCTGTTTAATCAGCTCTTTTCTGACAAAGGTCATCAGGAAGCATCCAAACCTGGACCACAAATGTTAGCCCATTTGTGATTGGAAAGGCCTCATCCTAAACATTTTGCCTTGGATTTTGCAAGCATAGCCATTAACCTTTTCAAAAATCGAATTTGGATTTGACAAACAGGGGGCCGGCATAATGCGCTTCATCCCTCAGCGTGGATTAAGAAAACCGGAGTCCTTTATCAAGTTGGATGAAAATCAAAGATAGTGTAGTCAGACAGTTTGAGGTAAACTGTATCTGGGTCAGGTCCAGACTGCCAGACTGTTAGTGCTTATTATCGAACACAGCCATTCTCTTTCTCTCTCTCGCCTCTGAGTTCATCCAGCAGATCCTCTCTCATATTGACCGCATGCATTATGGGGCTTGGGGAACATGGCTACAAAAGTCCCTCATTAGAAGTTTGGGTTTCTCTGAACATTATGGGAGGAGGTGGAGTATTGATCGCTGCGAGATAGCTAACTGGAAAACACTTCCCTTCGGAGCCGACTGTGGCTCATTTGGGAGGGATGCTGCTGGCAAGCTGGAGACTATTCCACATCTGGTTATTGGACCCGGGGCGGTAGTGTGTACAGTATGTTTCTCCTGCAATCAGGAAACACTGGGAAATCTATATGTGGTAATTACACATTCATGCCACCGCTGTGAAATTGAACACTTGGCGTCATTATAAAGTAATGGGAGCATTAGAGGGAAGTTTGCAGCCATGATTTCCCACTCTGATCTCGTATTGTACGGGCATCATCAGCGATGATCCACAAGAATGCAACCTTATCCTCGCTGTCAAAGGAAAACATCCATTCCCTGAAAAAGCTGGTATTCTATGTATATCCACTCACCAACTGCTTCAGTTTACTTTGTGCAAAACAAAATGTGGAATAGACGTAGCCTGAGGCTCAAAGATGAAAAATACCATAGATAGTTCAGTGTTGCACTTGGTTCAACATAAATCCCATACTGTGCTTACCAAGCTCATTTGGAAACCATCAATTCAAGAAGGCTTTTTATATCTCTACTACAATAGCCAATTTGTACGTAAGAATGTAGAATATGCTATGACTCACATCCATTCTCTCCATCTGTAATGTAATTACCTCACATGCAGTAACTCCCACTATCATTCTATAAATATTCATGCAAATCCAACAATTCATAGGAGGCACATATTCACTATCAACTCTGAAGTGGCGTATGTGCTTTATGGCAAAAAATATCCCTGACTTTGTATTTGATATGGGACATGAATGGCCGTCCTATTCCCACTGCTGACAGGGTAAGACAATGGATATAGGTCATGAAGAATGAGGTGCACTTAAAAAGTGCTCATCATACTGGAAGGCACAGTCATTATTTTTCACAGAAACTCAGTAATGGGCCCACACAGATGCCAAGATGAAAGGCCAATGTCTGCTTTCAGAGTCAGTTCTCAAAGACCATTTTTGCAAATGTTATCCAGCCCATTTCACCATCATTGACGGCCTTTAATCAATGCATAAAGATTTTCCAACCCTGCCATATCTGCCCTATGAAGCGCTTGTTTGAAAGAAAGCACTGTTTTCATTCCTCATTACTGATAGTGGTATAGACTTTGTTTTCTACCATTTTGCACAACACACTAAACATCAAAAGCATCTCTGGTTCCTCTGTTGTTCCTCAGATTCAAATGCAGATGCTTTCTGATAAGCATCTTTTACAAAGCGTGCAAACGGGCACTCTTGGCGCGCTTCACTGTAGTTAAGATGTCAAAATTCAACACATGAGAACAACTTAACATCAGAGAGCTGTAATTTTTTTCTTCTTCACACTGTGTAGTTAAAAAGCTTTTCATAATTCACCTCATATATCAAGACGTTTAGCATGAAATGGTGTGTATAAAGCCAATTGAACTTTAGACAATCCCCTCATAATTACAGCTCTTCCACTCCTTTTCTTCAGGGATTGGTCCTTGGTGTCCTCTACATCACTGAATAAGAATTTGAGCCCAGTCATCTGGAAATGAGAAAGGAGGGAGGTGACTGGACGGTATTTGTTCTGGCCATGCTCGATGAAGCTGCTAATTGTCCTTGGCCATGTAAAGCAAACCTACATGTCCTGTCCCTTTTTCATTATCACTGCTGTGCTTCCTCTTTAAATTATTCTCCCACATCTCGGCCACAGCATAAAGCACCCGAGGTCGCCGGTGTAAATGGGCAGAAGCCATACGCAAGACATCAGCAGGTATTCTCTTTTCCCTGTAATATCTTGCCTTTGTCTCACTAACTGTCCTGGAACAACCTCGTTGGTCATTTCAGACACTCCCTCGTACTTCCTCCGTAATCACTGGAGATGATTCAGAAAGATATCTGTTACTAACCAAAAAAAAAAAAAAAAACTAATTCCTGGAAAATGTTTTGGCATAGGACAAATTGCCCCGAAGACGATTAATGCTCATGTATGGGTTGCCACTTTACCATGACACACACTAATGTATGGCATAAAGAAAATGTATAAATCTGACGAAATCACTGGCGGCCTTCATTTTTCAGTCTAATGGGTGTAGCATTAACAGCTGCTAGTCGCTGTCTTATAGCCATTTATTACCACCCATGTTATCCTAGTCTGCCATTTTACTACCATAGCACAATAAATCAGGGGGCAAGAGGGGGCCAGCGACCTCATTTGTGCCTGCTTCAGCAGAGAAATATATAGCTGTGTGAAGTCAGTGCATGACAGGCTGAGGTGCATGCTTTGTCTGAAATGTAGCATTGAGAACCAGCCATAACTTTTATGCCTATTTATTGTACAATCCACAAAGAGCACATTAGAATTGCAACTGTTACATGCTTTTATCACCTTTACATTTATACATAATGCTGGGTTCAAGACTACTTGCAACTTGAAAAAAAAAAAAACAAGCTCCAGGTTGTTAAAAATTAATTGAACAGCATCAAACTTGGAAATTTCACTTAAGTATTTGCTGTTTTTTTAAAGTGTAATGTCATGTGTACTTATGCAATCTATGAAATATGTTTATATTTCTCTCTGTTATTAGCAATGTGTTGGGATTTTTCAGAACTAATGTTCGTTTTTAATGTTGTCCCACTGACAAACTTCGTATGGCCATCCATGTTTTCCCCCCGTGTTAACCTGCAGCATGTTATGTCAGTAATATTGGAGTTACAACCTCCCTTGTTTTGAACAGCAACATTTCTATCCAGGATCAGTAATGTTGGATAGATTTACTTGCTTATCGTGAGCTGTCCTCCTGATTGTGAGTGATGTCAAGTTGTCCTGGAAA
>OMLB01000166.1:23808-40624 GCA_900302555.1 Myripristis jacobus
GCTTAGAAATATCCTCAGTGATTCAAACTGAAACACATAGCCTGAATGATATGGATAAACTGGTATGCAGTCAAAATGGTCATGGTCTGCTACATGACAAGTTGTTTCAGTTCTTTTGACCAGCACAGCTTATGCAAGCATCACCGTGCTATTTTACTGACAGAGCAGTGGCTTTCCTGTTGCACACATCAATCACATTCATGCTTGTATACTTTATTTTAAATTATTTGACACCATCTGATTGGATTTTTGCATCCATTGTTGTGTCAAGCCAGACACCTCACTCCTCCAGCGGTGACTGTGTGCAGTATGCAGATTTGTTTGTCAGGTGTGTGTGTGTGTAAGACGGGTTGGCTGTAGGTTTCTGCCAAATGTGAATAAAACACTTTTTGTTGAGTGACGTTGTGCTTGCTTGTGCAACCATTGTTTAGGAAAGTACTTTGCTTTATTCATGAGCTTTTGACAGTTTTGCCCCTGTGGCTGTTGTGTGCATTGGAGAGCTGCTAGCTGAGCCTGGAGTGGACAGCACTGACTGAGATGATGTCCTCACACACAAATTGTTTGCAAAATGCACACACCTGTCAAAGGCAGCTGCTTTGCTGTCCATGGCGAAGAAGTGTCTTTCCTCTACTCTGTCACACACTTATGGTGGTCAGACTATTAAGGTCATAACCATTATGCCTTTTAATAGTCATTGGTTGGAGTAAAAAAGTAGTAGTAGTAGTAGTAGTAGTAGTAGTAATAGTAATGTGCTTTTTGCATAGTGTTATATTAGCTTTCAGTATATTTGTGAAACAGTTGCTTGGTCTTGAAACAACTAATCATTCTCTTCGTTGCCATGAAGAACATAGTATGGTCTATGTTTCACCTTTTCTTTGTCTTTATTTCTCCATCATTCTCAGACGTCTCATTCTGGACGAATTGAACACTCCCACAACATCCTGCAGCAGCATAATTCAGGTGTTTATGGTAACCAGAGTCTTGGTGAGGGCGGCAGTCCACTGACACAGAGGAACTCCAACACCCAGAATTCCCGGCTGCAGGCAGAAGGCTCGTTTGTCCTGGGCGGCCCGGGAGCACATGGAGGAGAGGGAACCGAACATTCTCTAGATGTGAGTGATAACTTTTTGAATTGTACACGGGAACAAAATTATCATTGTTCTAGTTATTACATTCATCTAAATATTTTCTCCTGTTTAAACTGTAATTTAAATATTATGTTTTGGTTATGTCTTTAGGTCACATAACCATCATAAAACATATGACCATTTAGAGATGACTTTAACTTAATTGAAAAATCTCCAGTCAGCACAGCTATACTAAGACGCATAAAGAGTACAGCCACATTTTTTCCATGTCTTTGCCCATTTGTAAATAATGTCCATCTCAAAACTTAACTGAAACTTTGTGTCCCGACCGACACATCAGATAGTCTGGAGCATAAACCGTTAAAAATGTAAATTGATCTTAATCAAAAATAGACCATAACTTCTCTCTTTCTTTCCCTCACTGCCATCCAGCTTCTTCCTGACCTGACCAATCCAGATGAGCTTTTGTCCTATCTGGGTCCGCCCGACCTTCCCAACAACAGCAGCGATGATCTGCTGTCTCTGTTTGAGAACAACTGACGCCCCACTTCACATTCGTACATCAGCCATCTTGTTGTCCGCCTGCCGCTTTGCCATGAGCTGCAGCCCTGCCCACGTCAACACAAGCACTGTTCCATCTCTGTTCTTGGATTTTATTTTATTTTTTTATTTTTTAATTGTCAATAGAAACTTCATAGTGTATGTGTTTCCACGCAAGCATGTGCATATGGTTTGTTCTGTCAGTATGTTGTATTGTCATTTTTTTAAGTGTCCTGCTGAACCTTGAATTCATACAGTTAATACACAGCAACAGTCACACTTCAACACTGGCTATAAGAGTATGAAGTATAACACTTAGGCACTAACTTTGTAGACCAGCAGTTTAAACTATAGCACAAAACACAAGCTGAAGGATTTGAATTTACAAGATTACATTTTTAGGCTGGGGGATTATGTAAACTGACACATGAGGAATCAAAAAATATGAAGCTTTCTCCTGTAAATGTAATAATACATTGAAATAATCTCAGTGAAATACTTACAGGTTTATTATGAAAGATGGTGCAAGGAGCAGTTTGAAAAGCTGAGGAAATGAAAGACAGCTCTCGAACATTGAAGGTTTTTAGTTCAAGATTTGTCTTTAATTTCTTTAACCAGTGCTTTTTTCTTGTTTGGGCTTATCTATTTTTGACTTAAGCTCTGTGCTTTGACATATGGGAAAAGCTGGCCAATTTTTGGTTATTTGCAAAATAAAGGCCAGCATATAAACACATTGCCAAGGTGTGCAGTGGACAGTATAGTAGATAGTTTTTGAATACTTTGGGTCAGGAAAGGGGTTAACTGTACGTTCAACATCCTTCAGCACTGTGAAAATACTGAAACTCACAACTTGTCCCTCTGTTTGGTTTTCAAGCATAAATGAATGCAGCTGTTGTCGGTGTTTTTTTCTGCCTGGTTTCCATGTTTGTAAATGTTTTGAAATGTATAACCCATCAGGGCACGGGTTTGTGTACTGTATATTCAACTGTTTTCATTAGAGAACGTGTGTATCAAATTTATTGTTACTCATGGTTATATCAATGTTATTAGTTGGATGGATTCTTGTTGGCACTATATACATATGTTAAAAAAATTGTAAAGCATTTGAAAAAATCTGGGACTATACAGGTTTATGTATGACAGAAGAAAAAATCAGATGACATTGAGTAGCGCAGTTAAAAATGTCATGTTCAAAACGATTCCTAATGCCACTTTTTGAAGCTTTTTTTCTATAAATACTTATATGACTGCTCCACTGGAGTTTGTACCCTTTGAGGTCCAAGACTGCCTAAGCAAGGCAACAATAACTATTTTTCTTTGTCACGTTGAGCAACACAATTATGGCATATTTGGGATTTACTGACTATTTAACTGCAAATTAGGTAGGAAAATATTAATTTATTTGTTTTTATTTCCTAAATATGTAAACTATTCCATTTATTTTGTAAGACATTGTGATTACCATCATTTTATATTTATTTTTTAATTATAATCTCCATTTTATTAAATTTGCATTATTTTTTGTCCCTCCTGAAAGTCAGATAAAAATTACAGTCACGTCTTTGCCAAATACAATAAATATGCAAGGATTTGTTTTGGTGACACTGGTGCAGAATCTTTTTGATAACTTACAGTGTAGGCTGGCTCCTTGGTCATGAATGTGGATATGATACAAGGGCGGAAAGACCTCACGCCTGTTGCACATTTTTCTCTAATTCTCAAATTACGGATTAGCAGGTGTATGAATACCCTGTTACTGTATTTTCTTGCTAAAATCGCCTTTCCTTGCATGAAAATGCACATTTGGCCTCATTCCCAATGCCAGCACCCACTGTAATTTGGGTAAAGGAAAAGGAAAAAAAAGATCAAGCATACATACTACATCTCAGGTTTATTGAGGCTGATGACCCAAACAATTGTTGTGCACTGGCACCCATACTTAATTATGATGTCCATCACTACGTTTTCATTACAAAACTTGAGTAAGTGAACTACTCCCACATACTTAATCCCTGGAGGATTTTAGACCTGCACAAACTATCATTTATAATAATAATAATAACTGCACTGTTGTAAGTGGATTATATAGAACACCTTTCATTTGTTTAATCGTCACCTGTAAATTGTTCCCTGTACAACACAAAACACGGAGAAATGGGGCCGCCTTGGTTCAGAGGAGAGACAGAGGCTTCTTCCCACTACTGATACACGATTGATTGTGATTGGGTTTATCATGTTATTATTTTCAACTTAATTTACTTTCAGATTATCTCCACAAGTGTAGCTTGATAATAACTTGGCTGTATCATGAAGTAAACAGACGTGGCTTCATATTTCTAAAATCTCCTGGCTTTGAAACATTAGAATGAAAGTAATACTGCATTTTGTTTCCATGCGACGGGGTTAAAACCTCGACGCACAGCTCGGCTGGTTATTTGGGGATAGTTGGATTTGTGTACCGGGTGGCACGCGGGGTGCACGCAGACTTCATTTATTTTACAACGCTGACAGACGGTGTGTGTCCACTGCTCCGCCCGAGCGGGCTACAGTGAAGAACTAATCGGGCGGCTAGTCTACCCTAAACGTCAATCTTGACCCCGCCCACCTAGATTACCATTGGCCGGTAATTCAACAGGAGAGACGGGCTACGATTGGCTTCCGGAGCCTTATATACACAGGTGCTGCGCATCAACGCGTTTGTGTGCAGTTGATCCAGGCGTGTTGGTCGTGGCTTCGGCGATACACATCAGAGAAGATGGGCAAAACTAGAGTTTTCTTTGATATCACTATTGGTGGTAGCAGTGCCGGCAGGATTGTGATGGAGGTAAGAAACACGTCAGCGAGTCATGTTATGTAGGCTGCGTGTCTTATTAATGAGGTGAACGCTGGATGTCGTTACTGGCAGGTATCGCAGTTCTAGTAGGCCAGGCTTACCCGGATAGATGCGGTTTCATTTGATGCACTTTGATCAGCCGTTTACAGCTTTCTTGTCATAAACAGCGCTCTTCCCATTTGTTAAGCATTTTTTTCACTCGATAGTGGTACTACAGAGACAGGAAATGAGAGGGGGGTGGTATCATGCAGGAAAAGGCCTGGGCCGGATTGGAGCCCACGCCGCTGCGGTTTGAATCCGCAGCTCCCAAGTCTCACACAGACCGCCCTTTTTTACAGCACCTAATCCCGGGCACGTCAGTATGGGAAGGTTTCTGTCCGCAATTTTGTAGCCCAGGGGCGGGAAATCGTGTGCCACCGAGGGCCAAGAGTCTGTAATTTCTAAGTAAAACTTAACACCTGGGGGGCAGGGGGGTTTACGAAACGAGCTAAACATGTAATCCAGGTTTACTATAAGTTAATCTGGTTTATTGAGCCCCTTCAGAATAGGCTCAGGCTTAACACCTATCTCCCTGCGCCATAGCAAACCTGAACACTACAAACATCAAACGTGCACCGGAAACCTTCGATTTTCTCACTGCGATGCAGAGCTGTATTTTTTTTTTTACCACAAGAAATCAGTATTTAAAAAAAAAAAATCTAATTAATTGCTGCTAAAACAGGATCATGTATAGTTGTGGCAGGAATCTGTGACGGAATACTTGCTCACCAATAAGGGCGCCGTGCGTAATTACGCACAGAGCTGCCAAGAATGGGTCCAAGCCTTAATGAAACTCAGAGAAAAACATGGATTTAACGCTGTTCGCATTATCACACAGATGGAGGGTGTATCGAAACCCCTCTTGCTCATGTTAAGGTGAAGCTAATTGTCCCAAATGAATTTTCTGTGCAATACATTGGACGTGAACGAGACTATCTATTATTTGGGGTGATCGCTCTGTTTAACTGGCACATGGAGGTTTACCTTCAGGGCTTGCCGCCAGAAAGGCTGTCTAACCCTAACCCAGGGTTAGGCAACCATGTGCACTGGAGGAGGAGCCTGCGGGTTTCTCCCAGAGAGCAGCTCCTTAGATGACGTCATGTCCTCGCCTGGCGTGGGGCTCCTCCACTTCAGCAGCAGTTGCTCTTAATTGCTTACATAATGCTTTCCCTTAATATGGACACATTCTCTCAGATTCGTGATATGAAAGCTAAACCATTTAAAACAATCTTGTTCACTTGCTGCCACGTCCTTTTGGTGCATGCAGGCGCACCTATAAGCATGTCATTTATCTGTCACAAATACACATCACTTATTAAATTGAGTGGAAATACTTGACCTCGCCCCAAAATGCTGCAGCGTGTTGCACTTAAATATTCTTATGTACTTTGTTAATGGCTACAGTATTGCCTTCTCAGTTAAAATTTCTTTCTGTTGCCCATCCAGCTCTACTAGTGTTACATCTACGTGAACGCAGCTGCTCTCTTTCCTGTAATGATGAATAATAGAAATGGACTGCACTTTGCAGTTAGGCGCATTCCCAGTTGTAAAACCAGAATCCTCCCATCAAAAAGTCATACTCCCACTCTCTCAAGTCAGGCTCGGAAAGGGGAGCTTGGAATTGTTTTAACATGATTTGTAAAATGCCCAACCAAGTGACTTCTGATTTTGCTGAAGTTAAGGGTGTTTATTAGCAAAATCTGTCAATTGTGGTTGGCGGACCTGCAGCGTTGACCCTCCATGGCACATGCTCTCCCGTCCCTGCTGTAGCTGGAGACGCGGAGTTAGGCCACAGCTTAGTGAAATGAATCTGGTCAGTTCTGCCTTGAGTCCCCTCAAAGAGTGGACTCATGGGAGTTCTGGGACAGCTCCTCTTCACTTCTGGCTTTTGAGTTTGTCGCCTATAATGACCATTTATAGGCCTGTTGGTGATGTTTACATATCACAGTGCTCTCAAAGTCACCACATCTCTAACAAATTAATTCAGTCATTTTTTCCCCCACAAAATTTGCTATCATTTTATTTAATACTTGTGTATGAGCTAATGGGACTGTAGTGACTCTACCGTTACATCAGATGACCTGTTGGCTTCATGTTGGTCAGTGTAGGGGTAAACTGCTTATGGCAAATGACAGGTTTTGACTGTACATAGAGGATGAAACCTGGCTGTGCTAAAGTCTTGCACTGAAGCATGGCCATGTGCAGTCGTAACTATTGCAAGAACAAGCAGCTTTCTTATGGACACTTATGAGTGGAGACTGAGATGTTTTGCTTCATTGAATTGCTTCTTTCCCCCACTTGATATCTTATTCTTCAATGCCAATTTTCTATTTACTACAGCTCGAGGCTGATGTGGTCCCCAAAACTGCAGGTAAGCTATGGGATGGTGGAGGATGTAAAATAACTAGACTCTCCTAGACTGATGGCCCATGTTTAACATCAGTCAACATAGAAGTTACTCTAAAACTGCCAATGCTGGTTGATGTACACTGAGGTATAGCAAATGTGACTACAGTCTGAGTGTCCGCATGCTCTACTGTCCCACAAACTGCATCTTACTTGAAACAAGGAAAATTAGGATAGCATATGCTGAATCACTGTTTTCATGCTTCATAGTTTAGTTACACTGCCTCATTTACTGAAGTGGGTGCTGAGGAAAAATGGCCTGTGTGCCTCCCTAGTTGTGTATGTAGTTGTTTCTGCAGAATTGGACATATAGTGGCTCACTGGAACACTTGCTTCACCAATGCATCATATTCCTCTTGTAAATGACCAATATAGGGGCATCTTTTTGTTCAGGTTTTCATTTTCATTTCATGATTTTCTGTGATGCATACAGTATCATGGGCATTCCTAATACATGCACAATAGTTGCCACTTGTGAACATTTTTGTTTAATCTTGGGCACCAAATTTATTCATTTTTCTTCCCTTTATTTTTCTTATCTATTGTGTATATATTTGTGTTGTGTGTACATTCAAGTTTATTACTGTATTGACATAACTTGTTTTGTGCTTTTATGCTCTCGATACAGCAGTCTTTTCTGAGGGACATTATTATTGATCGGTGTCGCAATAGAATGACGTGTACTTGCTGTCATTCCCTCTGCACCCTGATGAACGCTCGTGGAGCTGAAACGCGTTGGTCAGCAGCCAGGTTTTTAAATCATACTTAGTCGTGTAACAAAAGCATTTCCATTTTTCTGTCCAACAGTGTCTTGGATGTTATGAATCAGGTTTTTAGAAAGTTGCAGCTGGAATTGAGCCGGTTGGTGTTGCTGTGACTCAGCTTGTCAGGTGGCAGCCGTCTGGTTTTAGAGTAGTGTTACAGAAGTAACGCTGAAGTAGAGTCGCTGCTATGGAAACATACACCGTCCGTCTTAGTGTTGTGGGCGTAAAGTGGCAGGCTTTATCTATCTGCTAGCCTCGAAACCTGCCGGGCAACATTCTTCTGCAAGTTTCAGCGCACCTCACTCTAAATCTATAGAGAGCTGGTTTTCTTACAGCGCGCTTACAAACACACCTCGCCGTGCAGTCAGTGCAACAGAAGTGATTAAAGGAAAAAGGCAGCGCTGCAGTCAGTGGTCTTTGCAACTTCAAGTCAAGCTGGTCAGCGAGCAGCAATGGAACGTCAAAAGACCGAATCGGAGGCTGTGAAGAGCAACCCTAGGCCACACTTAGATCTGACAGTCGATGAAAAGTCTGTACACCAAATACATGCTGTCAGATTGCTTCTTCTGAATCGCAGGTCTTTATTTTATCAATGTGAAATGGATCAAACTAAAAACATGTGCAACTCTTACCCTGTAAGAGTTGTGTAAAAAGGGTTCATTAAAGCTACAAGTAAATTAAGGAGTTATGTCCTTCTAAACTCTACATGCTGTTCACATATTGGTACTAATAAAGACTGTACTTATTTTACAGAAAATTTCCGTGCTTTGTGCACTGGAGAGAAGGGGTTTGGCTACAAGGGTTCAGGGTTTCACCGTATCATCCCGAATTTCATGTGCCAGGTATGGTTACGGCAAGGCATTGGTCCCCTTTCTGTTTGCATGTGAACTGATTGTTTGAATAATCTGTATTTTTGAGTGCTTCTGGTACAGTCATAGCCACATCTCCGTGTTTCAGGGCGGGGACTTCACCAACCACAATGGAACTGGAGGCAAATCCATTTACGGAGAGAAGTTTGCTGACGAAAACTTCCAGCTGAAACACAAAGGCTTTGGTACCCTGTCCATGGCCAACGCAGGTCCCAACACTAACGGGTCCCAGTTCTTCATCTGCACAGCTGAAACTGAGTGGTGAGTTTCACTTGGCTCTGCTGCACCTGGATCATGTCACTACCCACTATAGACCCTTTTCACAGCAGCCATTTGACACAAAGTAGCAGGTAAATGAAGATGTTGCAAATGACCTCAATTGCATTTTAAGCGTCGGAGCCTTTGTGATGCACAAGGCCAACCCCGGCTCAGAGCAGAGCCTTCATCAGTCATACCTGTGTTTTAAAAATGGCAGCTGTGAAGAGTATCTTTTCAAACTGATATCTTCTACAAATGAGTGTCATGTAATGCATGCAGAGATTTGCCTTTTTCCACGGTTGTTGGCTCAACTTGACTCGTGGCAATGTAGTAACTGCATCTTACTCCCATCTAGGCTGAACGGGAAACATGTGGTCTTCGGCAGAGTCGTGGAGGGCCAAGATGTTGTCAAGGAAATAGAGAGGCAAGGCACAAGCAATGGCCCCCCCAAAGCCAAGGTTGTCATCGCTAACTGTGGTCAGCTTTAAATAAAGTCATCCTCACATAGCATTAATAGCTCCTGAAACACCCCGTAACTGTCTTGTCAGAGCTTACCTTTACGTCACGATTCTTGTTAATCCTTAGTTTGCCTGTGTCTAAAACATCAATCAGTACCATATCCCCGTGAGCACCCACTCCCCTGTTGATACTGAATGTCTTTGTACCTTCTGGAACCGTCCGTTCAGGACCACATTTGTTAACAAAATCGGAATAAAATGGCAATATAAATAAAACAACTTCTCTGCTTTTATTTACAAAGTTTAGAAATGTAGGGTATTATTTTCTTTGAGTATGAGACTGATGTGATCAAGGCTATACGAGGACGCCTGAACTGAGATTGCACTTACCAACAGTGGCAAAGGTTGTGTATAAAGAGTAGGTATATAGAAGGTCATAGGGAGATTTGAACCGTTGGACAGTGGAAGAGCTGAACAACTTGCACTTAACGCATTTTTTTAAATTACCCGTTAGGCAAAGTCAAGCAGAACCAATCAAAACAACACTCAAAATTTGAATGCATACTGCCAAATGAATGGAGCTTGTCTAGACAGACACACCTCCTGGTAAGACGTCATACCTTCATACCCTGGGACATGTCCCAACAGCTTTGTCTGGAAATCTACTAAAAGACATGACCACAAAATGCAAAGCACCAGAATGAATAATGTTCTACATATCTTTTTACCAAAATATTTATATAACGCCATTGTAATGGCAAACAGTTTGATTAGAAACTAACCCGTTTTTATTGTCATTTAATTCAATGTAATTGGTTACTTCCAACACTGCTGGTGGGTGAGAAGCTTACAACTAGAGAAGGACTGAGACAGTGACTACTGGCAAGGCCGGTTTATTTGTAAAGCCCGTTTCAACAGCATTGCAATCCAGTGTGCTTCACATGAAAGACAAACTCTCTCTCAATGAGGCGGTTAGGGAAACAGCCCTTGGCATTAGTGACTGTTCAACTGGTTTGTTGGGTTATGCCTACAAAAGCAATGTAAAGAGGAATTGTGTCTGTGGCAGGCAGATTGTACAGTGTCAGGCGGGCAGGGACAAATCCAGGTTAATGAGTAGTGAGAGCATGCTAATATTAGCTAGTAGAGGAGTAGACATGTTTTCAGTCTGCCCATGTGGCTGGCAGAAAGCCACAAGAGATCCCAATGTAACCCTTTTTACAAACCTGATTCTTCCTAATCAGGATCTCAGCGCCTGGAGGAGGCGGGTGCAAAACCATCTGATTGCTCCCTGCACATGTGGACCTCTTGGTGGAAGAAAAGCAAGATGCTCGCTTCAGTGTTGAATCACTGCAGTTTAATATACAAAAAAAATGTGATCACCTCCACCAAATTTTCAAAAAGTGAGATTTTGTTTGACTATATTATGGTTGGCTACGAAAGAGCACAGTGTTCCAGATCTGCACCAAGTCAAATGAAACCGCAAAAACAATGTCTGGGCATCTGGTTCATAGCCTAACATTCAGTACACTTATTTACAAGTATTCTCAGTATTGAATTCACTTTGAGAACTCCTCATACAAGTAGCAAAACAGTAAAAAATCAAGTGGGCAGCAATCTCAATCACAATGTATTCAATGTCATGGTAAAACAAACAAACAACAAAGATTAAAAATGACATCTACTATGGTGCTGCTTGTCAGTGTTTTATAGGTCATTGTGCTATAATTGACAAAGTGTTTTTGTTAGGAGAGAAACAGCGGTTGTGGACAATAGTGTTTTGATCTTTAGTGCATTTAACAATAAGTTACGTGTCGGCAGGGCTACATGTTTGTGCAGGCAGTTTTACAAAGAGTTTTGAAAAACTGCGTAATTGTGTGTTTGCCACCATGACCTGAAGGTGGCAAAACCATCTCTACTTTGGTCTAACAGCAGTCATAGTAGGCCTACAGTCATGTTGCACTATTTCCTGTGGTTTCATGTGTTGGTGTCACCCCCTTGTGGCCATACCAGGCTACTCATCCTCTCTCTCTCTCTCTAGCCTTCAAAGGACATTCACTTCATTCTCCCACCTCACCTGCCCTTCCCTCTCCCATCAAACCATCATCAGCAAAACCAATGAGCTTGTGGTGGGCCACCAGAGGAGCTGGAGCCCCCCTCGTTCTCTTTGTTATCCAGGGAGAAGAAGTAAAGTGAAAATGCTGAGTTATGGCGCTGAATAATGGCAAGAAAGGTGTTTTTGCAGAACACTATGATTTGTGTGAAACTTTGTCATAATGAGTGTAGGAATTCTTGAGATATGGCCAGAAATGTGTTTTGTGAGGTCACAGTGACGAAAATGGGACATTCAGACAGACAGACAACCCCAAAACATAATACCTCTGTTGACAGTATTAATTCAGGCCATGTCCACAATCATCCAGGGAAATATGAAAATGCATCATTATTTCTGTTTTGTCCACCAAAAACTGAGCTTTTCAAAAATGCTCTCCCAGGCAGAACTAAAGCTACCATGCAAGACAGGTCATGTCCTCTTTTCTAAATTTTTATTCTCTTAAGTGAGAATTCTTCCTTTCCATAATGTTGTCAGATAATAACAATCTGAGCCTGTCAGCAGCACAAACAGCAATCAGGCTGAAAAATACTGGAATTACCCTTTACTTTAATCTCGGTATGGAAGTAAGTCTTGAGCGCCAAAGGCATGGTCCCACAGTGCGGAGACATACGTTTAATTTTTGATACTAACTTGCACTGTGCCACCTGATTTGTTCAACAACATCTCAGCTAAGATAATGGCAGTAACTGACATATTTTACTCTTTATGAATATTTTATACTTTTTCTCACATGACCTCTACTAGCCATAACACAAATGCAGTCGACAGCTCTAAGACATTGTTTTTTTATTTCTGATTCGGTACGTAATTTATCAAAACAAAGTTATCAATGTTCAATGTCATTCACAATAAAAACAATAAAAACATATAGGCAAAAGTCTTAAAATCAACTTGAAGTACACAGATTAAGGCATCGACACCTGCTTTGCCAATTTTCTCTTTCAAATAACCACACCAGAGTGATACAAAAATAAATTCAAAATAATTCAAGTATTTCTATAGAAAGATTATCGGTAACAAAAGGACAGCAGGGGAACGGAAACAGGGATTAAGACCGACAACCAGTCACTGCACATTAAAACCACAAATACAAAATACAAAAAAAAAAAAAAAAAATACAGACCCAATACAGCCAATTGAAAGATCACATGTGGAGTGGCTCAGAGAAAAAAAATCCACAGTTAGTTCCTCATTTTGTAACAGCCTCTTTGAGATAAGGCAGATTTGACTGTCATAAGGACATTGTCATGCAACACATAGTCTTATAGCACACAAATCTCTTTTCTGACATCAGATGAGATAGAGGAGCTGTTCACAAATCCATTCAGATATTAAAAAATACATGTGCCAATTTGAAATATTGGGGCTCTCATTAAAATATCTCCTATTCTATAGCTTGGTTTGCTGTTAGTATCAATCGGCCATTTGCCCGTAAACATACAGATACATTCCTGTTACTCAGCATTGACTTCTCCACATGGTTTTACTGCTCTGCCTTGTCTTTAGAAATTAAAAGTGGATGAATTTCATTTTGGCCGCCTCCAAAAAAAAGAAAAAAAAAAAAGAAAAAGAACAACACACTTCAAAGCTATACAGGGCACAAACAAAAACCACGGATCCAGCTTTTTGTACAGTTTGCCGCATTTTCTGAGCTGAGAAAAGTTGCTCGGTTCATTTTTTTTTTCCACACCTATAGTCCATCAAGATGTTAAGAGAACTCAGTTGAAACAGCACGGACGTAGACCACAAATCACGAAACACGTAGAAAACATGATACTTGAGGTATTCATTAACAAACAACAAAAAGGGTATTCTCAGAGCTGGTTGGAATATCAGCATTGGACCATCTATCGTTTTCACTAGCAAGAGAACACAGGCCTCATTTACAATACCTACACAAAACAGTGGACTCATTTACAGCACATTAACACAGCGCCTAGTGGGGTGGCACTGTACACTGTGCATTTACCCTTCATCCAGGCAGTTGGTAGCTTTTCAATGGCACATTATGTGGTATCATACCCCGCTGCACATCTGCTCTAAACAGTTCTTGTGCTGGTATATTACATTATCACTTAAAGTAAGATTTTGGAGGCTAACAGTCATTGCAAAGTTGAAGGTGACACCCCCAGACAGGGAGGTGTGGAGTGGTGTGTTTAGACGATGATGTCTTATTGAAGAAACGTGCTGATGCTTACTTGCCATGAGTTTGTCAAGGACGGATCATGATCCAGTGAGGAATGCGGCCACAAGCATCTTTAACTTAGCCGTTCACGCGAGTGCAGTGCAAACTCGTCAATTCCACAGCACAGAGCAATGCAGGCCAGTCATGCAGACGTGCAAATTGGGTGCAACATCATCCAACTCGTTTTGGAATGTGGAATTAAACTGTTGGTCGAACTTCTGGTTTTCCATTTTTATCGCTTCCCGGCTAACGACTTTGAGTAGCTTATTTGATGATGCTGTGGGAGCGCTTCCAAAAATCAGTCATTAAAGTGAATTAGCTTGCCACTGAACCAAAGTGCCTGACTGGAAGTCTCACTCATCACAAATAAAGTGGCTGCATCCGTATTTAAAAATAAGGCGACTAGAGTGACTTGGATAAATTTCAATACGACTTTGTATGCTGTGGCAGCCATGCAAAAATTAAGGCTCTCAATCCTTTTCAAATCACCAGTGTCTATCTATACCTTTAATTCTACCTATTTGTCCCTTTCATTTATGTTTACACATATTTTGTGTTCATAGAAGATTGTCTACAGGTCCTCTAGCCTGAGGCTCCCAGGGGCCCCTGGCGGTGAGAAGCCCCTGGACACTGTCCCCGCTCACCTGGCCCATAATCCGTCCTTGAACCTGTCCCATAAAAGGTCAGGATGAAGGACTGTGATTAGCAATACCTTTGGTTGAAACAATACACTGCAATTAAACCCCCAATTGAGAAAATGTGTAACTTTTGTTTGCTACTCACAAAAATGCTAATCACAGATTAATACTGTGGAGAGACTGTGATGCTAGTTTCTGATGCTAGTCATCTGGCTACATAACTGTGCTGGTTTAGACCTGGGCAACAAGTGACGTGTGAGCTGTTTAGGGCACTTGATGATGTTTACTGGATGTAAAAGGAATGTATTTTCGAGACCAGCAAGAGTGCAGCTCTCACGGAATAAAACTGCAGAAGGATCACTGAACTGAAGTGTGATTAACATTTTTCTGAGGACTGATATCAGAGCCCAATCTATCATCAGAGCTTTATCTGCCGTACTGATTACATGGGGCAGAGAGCTAGAGTCGTGTTTAGTAATCTGCTGGCCTACAGATGATTGATTTTCTTATCAAATACATTCTTGTGGGCAGAGATTATTACTGGTATACAGCGATATGATTGGCTGTGAGAAGGTGACCTCTGCAAGTGATAAAAAGAGGGCGATGTATGTCATGTGATGTAACACCATTAACTTTTCCCAGAATGTTGTTTTTCAGCGCTGACTGGAGTGTGACATCATTACTGTGTGATAAGATTGATTTCTCAGTTTGCTGATGTTTGGCTGATATTGGCCTTTTGTGAAGTATCAAACGTTTGACAGTATAAAACCTGCAGTGGAATGTTATTTTCTTTGCACATTTCAATTATTATTTTGTTCAGTTGTGTCTCCTGTAGATTATCTTCACTGAGAGGCCTTATGCACCCCAGAGTTTCGCCTCCATTTCATAGGGCGCCCATCATATTTTCATTAATTTGGATTTTACAGGAGAGTTTTAGTGTCCCATCATGATCCTAATGATGTTTCAGAGGTTGTTCAATCCTGACAGGATAATCTCTGGGAAAAATCCTTAATACTTTACATTATTTTGTCATGAAAATCATCCAATTTAAAGACACTGATCATTGGCACAGTCTGACAATATTTTGTATAAATACTGGTGTTAGTATTGTAATCAATATTGGTATTGATTTCAATACCAGTATCAGTTCCATAATGGTCAAATCTTATGATCACCTGCTATTATGGAACTTTACGGCTGTTCATGAGCCAGAAACACTTGATCCGAATTGGACAATCATCTCACACAGTTTGTCCTGGTGCATGATGTCGTGTGCCCCTGGGTTTTCTGAGCTCTACGGTGAAGTCTTACGGCTTTCTCTGAGGATGCCGTCCAGGCCGTTGAGCTGGCGTAGGAAGCCACGGTTGGGGATGACGCCTCGGTGATCCTTCACCGTCTTGATAGCTTCCACCAGCGTCAGGTTCTGTCTGATCATCAGGTAGGCCAGCACCAGCGTGGCTGAGCGGCTGACTCCCACAGTGCAGTGGACCAGCACCTTACCTTCAGATGCACAAACACAGGGAGGAGGTTGGCAGGAGCAGAGACAGAGACCTGAGATGAACTAAATGCAAACAGTTTTCAGTGAGAACAAAAACAAAGAGGCACAAGAACAGCCTCTGCCCTGGGGGGGGATGGCCAGCATCAACTAAACTGCACATCTTTACCTAACAACAGACAACAGCACTCTAATGCTGTTGTACACGCACAAAAACACAGACACACCAGACTGCAGTGCAATTGCAAGATTCCTGGGCTACATGTGTATGTGTGTGTGTGTGCATATGTGTATAGAAATGTACATACATGCATATAGATTTGTGTGTATTTGCTTTTTGTATGTAACAGTTACTGACTTTCATAGCTTCAATCCAGTTCAACAGACAACCATATATATATACTATAATCATATCTGTGCATATGCATAGATAACTTAGCAAAGCTATTTTTTACATTTCTATTTTATATTTTTATTAGGGATGCGTGATAATATTAGTAATATTGATACTGACAATACAATAAAATATCGTCATCGGCCAGAAATGAAAATTTCTACCGATATGACATGCTGATATATGAAATAGGTGAAATTTGACATTTTTTCTCAGGGAGAGCATCATCCAAGTCTGTTCTCTTATTTTGTTTGAAAGAAAATGTTATAGAAAAATCAATCTGTTATATTTTGCATAACCTAAGTTGAAGTTTTATGTCTGCATCTGCCAGTGGGCCTTCACAATAAGAGCAGGCATAGTAAAATGTTCCACTACAGGAGAGACTTGATGTTCTCTGCAAGTAGGTGGAAAAAAACGTGTGCATTTATCGGTATCTGTATATCGGACGTTGGCAAAAAAATCAAATATCGTGCATCACTAGTTTTCAAATACTACTTAAAATAAATATGCCTATTCTAAGATCTATTTTTATATGCGTTTAATGTGACCTACAGGAGCAATACTATCCTTGTAATTTTGTAAATGTACAAACACTCTTCACCAGCAAAACTGATTTGATTCTGCTTCACTGGGAGTGTAAATATCCACACATACACACACACACACACACACACACACACACTGTTACGGAGACCATTCTGTTGCACTGGCTTGATATTAGTGTCTAGTGATGCCA
>OMLB01000166.1:40644-62306 GCA_900302555.1 Myripristis jacobus
TGTCTAGTGATGCCATCTTCTCAGCCTCAGAGGGGGGAGCCACACAGATGGGTCTGTGCAACACACAACAGTCAGACTGCGGGTGCAGATGGTGATGATATAAAGGATGTGGTTCTGAAATGATGGCTCACAAATATAAGGGAAAAAATCCTATGTGAGCGGCTGTGCTACAATTTGTGTAATGTTAACACTGAGGAGGGCAATGGCTTGATGGAGCTAATGAATGCTGAACGAGGTCATAAATAATAGCTGGTGATGCAGCAGTCGCTACAGTATGCCAGTTAGCAGAGAAGTGCAATAATAACCCAAAGGCTGGCACAGCATGTGGAAAACTGAAGACTAAAGAAATTAATGGTAAATCTTTCATAAAGCAGGCACAGTCAATGGCAAAAAACACAGAGACTAACCCCCACTGCTGAGGGCCTTGTGGATGAACTCAGCAGCAGGATAGAAGTTGACACTCATGTCGAAGGTGGGCGAGTCATGAGCCTCGATGCCCTGATAGGTGATGTTCATCCCAGCATAATACTCCGCCCCACCACGCCATTTACTCTGGGCACAGTTGAGGATGTGGGTAATACCAAGTTTGGCCAGCTCACGCCTGTCTGATGCTATGTCTCTGCAAAGAGGCCAGAGGGTTTTCATTAATCACACAGCCAAATGGATGATTCATGACTTAGACAGACATTAATGAAAAAAAAAAAAAAAAAAAAAACTACACTCAACTCACTGATCTCCAATGTAGAGTCTTGGCCACACTTCATCTGCATGGTTACAGGCAGTTTTCCCGGTGCAGAGGAGCCTCTCCAGCTCTGAAACTGTTAAATTTGGCGAGACGCGCTCTGAGTCTTTTCTGTTGGGAGACCTTGAGCTGCTCCGGGACCGGGAGAACCGAGACATGAACGCCATCAGGCAGCTTTGTGTCTGAGAAGCAAATGGCAGGAAATTGTTATTGATACTTTTTTTTTTTTTTTTTTTTTTTTTTAAATATAGGGCAAAAAATCTTTACCATTTATCATGCAGTTAAGATGTAAGCACAGACAGTCAGGGAAGGCTCTTATGGGTTAAAGATTGACTTTAATGGCCAAAAATGAGTTTTTATCGAATAAAATGGCTTAAATGAATAAAACAGGCTATGACAGAATAAAATTAGAATAGAAGAGAATGGAATAGAATAGAATAGAATAGAATAGAATAGGCTATGTTTTGGGTACAGCCACATCTACATCGCTTCAATATGACTTCGACCAGATCGAAATCTGACTTAACCAGATAACTGGAGGTTGAAACCAGTATTTGCATTTATGTATTTAAGTATAAATACATATAATATCTGTATAGCTGCACCCAGACCCATTTGGAAAAGAGTGCTTCAAGCCTGTATGTGGTTTGGGCTACAATCAGTGGTGCATAATTGTGGAGGAAAGCGGACCTGCACGTCCCCACGTTAGATCCTCACATACCTTTTGTGTGATCCGGGTGTTGTTTTATTTGCCGAGTGCTGAGCGTCTCTCTCTGCTGATGGATGCTACAGGACAAGGCGTGCCGCGGCCATGTTGATTCACTTTATTTCAGTGGGTGGATGGATTGGATGAGACAGCCGCTCTGCATCTCCCAGACATCTTCACCACGACCTCCCTTCAACAAGTCTTCATGTGAGGAGGACTACAAAAACATGGCTCCCATCTTAAAGGGACACTTTGCGGGGCTGTTCACGCGTTAAGGCAGATCACATGCCCGCTCATCCGCAGCATATTGCCTGCTTTACTCCGATTCAGCTGAATTAATCGTGGCCCTTTCTATATTTACATACAGATTTAATTGGCAACGCTTCCGAGCAAAAAGGCGGTCCTCTGTGTTGGTGTTTGTCGCCCTCTTCCGTTCGTCCAGTGGAAATGTTAGAATAAAAGGATTCAGGTCTGTCCAGAAACAAAAGCAGAATCCCAAAACTGGAATCAGCAAAATGAGTCGGCTGTGACACTGCATTGGAGAGGAAAATGACGGGGCCTCTCAGTGGGCGCACAGGCAGAAAGCACCGAATAACATGAAACAAACAAACAAACAAATAAAACAACAACAACAAAAAACCTCCTTTACTACTTCTACTGCATCTACTTCTACTGCTGCTACTAGACTACTACTACTACTACTACGCATAATAATAATAGTACTAACAACAGTAACAATAGTAATACTTCTACTACTGATAATAATAATGATGATGATGATGATAACTAAATTCTATATTCATATGTAAATTGCAAGTACAGGCTGTATTTGTCTCAGAACACTTTTTTATCACTAAACTGTGCAAAAGTGTTGATCTGCTTTTAACTTGTTAGTTCAAAGACGATTATCATAGGCTATTGCGTGTTTTACTGTAATTTTGATGATTTTGCAAATGGATGAATGCTGTAAGTTAAGGTTAAGGTTTTGTATTTGACAGCTACTGTGACATGCTGGAGATGACTTAAATAAATGAACTGTCCAGTGTTGTGAAAAGTCACTCTCCCTGACACTGAAGCGTGTGAGCCTCGGGCTGTAGGCGGACAGAATGGTGAATGAACGACAAATTTCACAGGCTTCTTTAAAACGAGTGGTGGCGCTGTGAGGCTGTATTTCAGGCTGTGCACAGAGTCACCTGTTGAAATAGCCTGACAGTGTGGGAAAGATGTTGGCAAATCTGTAGTAGGCAGTCTATCTATCTATCTATCTATCTATCTGGAAATGAGTATATTTTAAAAAACTAAATTGCATGATTTGTCAGTCTACCCCTAACAAATGTCAGCAGTATGTAGGCTACTAATAATGGGAGAACAACAGTAATATAGTAATCTGATAATATATAGAATTCTTTTTAATAAGGTTATTATAACACATAAATTCAAACGAAATCTTTGGAAAACATTTTTTTTTTTAGAATAATATTTTGTTCTTATTGGCTCTTCATGCGATCCGAATGTGGATCTCCACTGTAGGCCTACAGGCCTGTGAAGCCACTTTACTTCGTGCGAGTGTCTGCATGCCTTTTACAGAAACTGTAAATACAACTAAAGAAAAATTCAGTTTTCTTACTTGAATCTGAACAAGAAATGATGAGATTTCAAATATGCATTACTGATTGTACCAGCAACAAACAAACCAATCATGTAGGCCTGCACTGGGATTATATAAGTAAATAAACAAAAACATTAGACCTACAGTAGAGCTGTGGGTGTGATGGGTTTATTGGAGGATGTTTTGTTAGGGACCGTCCCAAACTAGTGACATAGGCGACGAGCAAACAGGTGTGCTCAGGTGTTTGTTCCGCCTCTGCTGAGGGAGTGTCCTAGGGCAGGTGTAGGTTTGTCATGCATAAAATAACTCTGCTCTCGAGGTTAGACATGCTTCTTCATTCATTAGTGAGCGACAACCAAAACTGTGCGGGCTTGACCTCAGCCGAACGGCGCAACTGGCTTTCGCTATTTAAAGTCGGTGTACCTGCCCGTAACTCTTTGTCGTGGCTGGGAAATGTATATTTCACAATAATAACAATCATTATTTTTTATTTTCATTCAGTCTGTGTGCAGCACCACAGTTTTGGAAAATTTAAACATGGAGATCGAAAGCATTATGGCAAATAATGCTCTTATTAAAGCCAGGGAAGGTGAGATTCTTGCTTTTTTCCCTCAGGAATTCAATCGCAAAGTAAAATGTGTTAATGCTTTATTTTTGGGACCAGTTTTACTGGATGTCAAGAGGAAGAAAAAGCGCTGCTTCATTTGAATGATAAATGTATATTTTAGCACACATAGTTGAAGCTGAAGCTGAAGCGCAAGATAAAACCTGTTGTAATGTGTGGTGCATGTCGTGTCAGTCAGCAACAGCATAACCAAGACATGCACGGCTGACTTACAGCAGGATGGGTGACTGTGACTTTATATAAGGGCACAGATGGTAAGGAGTGATAAAGTTGGACACAAAAAAGCAGAGATTGATACTTAGACTTTTCAGTTCCTTAATGTTGTCTTGCTTCATTTTCCTCCGAGCATGCAAATACTGCTGATCTCTTCCTCATTGGCTCTTTGCTTTCAGTTTTACATGTTTATCCTCAGGGATAACACTGTTTGGGATGTCCCTTAAATAGTAACTGAGTATAGTAGCCCATTCTTTCATCACCATTTCATTTCAATGCTCATGGAAACTCTGGAAAACTGAAAACATTAGTCTCATGGTTTGTCAAGTAACAAAATATACCTGGAGTAAAATAACAGATGAAATCTGTAAGATACGGCACGCATGGCCACTTAAGATTGAAAGTACATTGCAAAGTAATGTGGTCCCACAGGCTTTGCTTGCCTGTTCTCAGTGCTATTAATAGGTCATTCACTGAAGTGGAGCATACTATTGTCTAAAACCAGATAGGCTAGACACACACGCACACGTGCATGCGTACGACACACTGCAGGTAGACTTGGCAAAGTTATTAATGATCATTGCCAATGGATTGCTTTGCTTTGGTTATACATTTTATTCCTTTAGCAACAGCAATGCTCACAAAATCCTCTCTTCACCTCTTCACTCTCTGTCCCATCTCTATTCCTGCTCTCTAGGTGGAGGTGGAAAAGGGAGAAGCTGGAAATGGAAAGAGATGCTTCGATTTCCTCATGTCCGCCAGTGTATGGAGCTGGCCATGAACATAGGTGTGTGGATATGTGTGTGTGTGTGCTTCATACTTTGATTTGCCTTGCTTTTTTGTGTGGTTTCATAAGCTGACTTGTGTTCTGCTCTTACCTCAGAACGAGACTACTTCAGTCTATGTGTGAGGCAGCCTATTGGCAAGAAACTGTTTCAGCTGTTCTGTCGGAGTAGGCTTGATCTGCATGTATACGCATCCTTACTGGATGCTCTGGTACAGTACAATCTGTCGATACCTTTTCTGAAAGATGTGGCTTGGCATTTGTACAGTTTCTGTGCTTGTAAGACATTGCATAACTCAAAGTCCACCATGTCCTCCAAACCATGAAGGTTGTTGTTCCAGCCCTCTTATGACCTCACTGGCTAGCTCGTTCCCCTAATACTACACCACAGTGTCGTTATTTACAGGACTGCAAGAGGCTGCTTTGCTCTAAAATGTAACTATAGGTCGTAATAAGCAGTCCTGTCTAGATGGAAACCCTACTCTCACAAATCTTGGTTCAAACTCTTGTGAGTGCAGTTAAGGTAAAGGTTAAGATTAGGTAACGAGTTAAGGTAAGGGTTAAAGTTAAAGCTGAATTTAGGGTGGAGTAAAGCGCTACTGAACTGAATCAAGTGCGCTTGTGCAAGAGAGTTCAAGAATTTCACAAATGTAGGGTTGCCATCTAGACACTGCTTTAATAACCTGCTGCACAAACAACCTCTGGGGTCGCTGATGTGCACAGGAAAGCATTGCCCTCTGTGATTCCCATTTGTCAAGGTTGTAAGCATTGGTCAAGTGCACAAGTACTTGAGTTATCTGAGAAAAAAAAAAATGCTTGGAAGCCTTCATTAAATAGTGAGGTATGAAAGAAAGAAGTTCAGCTAAAATGGCATTTGAAATAGTTATATACTCCGTGGGAGCGCAAGGGCAGTGTTAAAGCTCTGTACTTCAGCCTGTATAAATTTAACCACACCGTGCTTTCACACCCTGAGTGTGCTTGATGTAGTTACAGATAAAAACCTGGCATGCAATGAGTGTCATAGCACGACCATTTGGCTGCCATTCATTTTTATACAACAATTATTATATCAATGAGGAGCAGCTACTGCAGAGGTAAATAGACACTGACTTAAATAAAAACAACTTTTAGTGGAATATATCTCTGAAAATATGATCAAAATACAAATACAGCAATCATAAGCATTTAACTGATTAAAATGCAATGGAGGTCTATGACATGCATATGACATTGTGCATCACTTTCCTTTGGCTACAGAGTATGAGGAAAGAGCGGTCACAGCCAAAAGTATGAGGAAATAATTAGCAGACAAAAGTTTGGGTTGGAGAGCCACAGTAATAAATAATACTAAGGGGGAAACAACAAACCTTGTAATAAAAATAAGGATTTAATAATAATTCAGGAAAACACAACATGTAGATGTATAAATGTGTTTCTTTGCAATAAGAAATAATTATTCCTTGAAAATACAGTCAGTGTTAATGACACATTATAAACTTCTCTATTTTAATTGCTGGAGAAAAAAAATCTTACTGGTTCTTACACTTTATAACTTTATAACCTGCACATGTTTCTATTTATGTATATCAATTTCATGTATGTCTCCATCAGGAAATCTTTGAGACAAAATCAGATGAGGAAAGAAGAGAGTCTGGCGTCAGCATCATTCAGAGATTCCTCATGCGTCAGGTGTGAGAACTAAATGTGCTTGTAGCTGCTGCTAAACAAATGACAGTAACTTAATTTATATAGTACAGAACCACAATGTAGTCACTTAAGAAAAAAATCTGTCTGTCAATTATTATGTCAGTTCTGAGATAATTATCAATTAATTCAGAAAAAGAGCAGATTTTTTTTCCCATGAAAACTTTCTCAGAATTCTGAGATAATTATCTCATTAATTCAGAAAAACACAGATTTTTTTTCTTAACTGAATATATTACACTTTCATTGCATATCACCTTAGTATTACTTCGCAAAAATAAATAAATAAAATAGAAAATACACAGATTTGTAAATATATTCATTGTAATGGCTCATTTAAAACATTACTTATTTTACTCAAATTAAAAATATGTACCTTATATTCATTGCATTGCCATGTAGCACTTTGAAACACAACAGTTTACAAGTATTTGCACTTGAGCTCTAAAGTCCACGCACCCAGAAACATGAACACTTAATTTCAACTGAACCTACCAGCCGTGCTACATATTTTGGTCACTGAAACCTTTGCAAAACCGATCTCAGTGCCTTTTGGCAAGTCAGTCCCTCTGTATCACATGCCACAAGCTGCTCTGCCTGCAGTTACATGATCGATCTGTCCACAGTCCAAGCAGCGTGCGGCGGTGCTGCTGAAGTATGAGCAGAGCTGCAGACGCTCTCTGGAGCTCGACCCTTGTGGGGACGTCTTTCATGACTGCAGGGAGTAAGTCCATCTCTCTCTCTCTCTCTCTCTCTCTCTCTGTGTACATGTTCATGCAACTAAGTAATAACAATTCACCTTGTTGCTCATGCATTAGAGATCTACATCGATACCTTAGTGGCCATCCCTTCCTTGAGTACCAGGACAGCATGTTTTTTGAGCGTTTCCTACAGTGGAAGACGTTGGAGAGGTCAGTATGTGTGTGTTCAATGTGCGACTTGAAAACATCTCTCTGTGTTTGTCATCAAGAATGGGGGCAAGTTGTGGGCAAGTATAGCTGTAAGACTCAGTACCTATTTTGTCATGGTAAGAAAGTGACATAATATTGCAGTGGTTTTCAAAAGAAGCCAGCATCACTGATCTGATGTTTAAATCTATCATTTTAGTAATGATATATATTGTTTTCTTGCCATTTTTTTTTAATTTTTACTTGCAACTTTTCAGGAAAATTTTGTTCATTATATGTTTTTTTTTTTTTTTTTTTAGCAAATCGTCTTCCTCCCTTGTTATCTATCTATCTGTCTATTGATTTATTCATTTCTCTCACAGCACCAAAAAAAGTGAGTGATTATTTTCACTCAATGTTATAATCTCTCCTCTTTTAATCTTTGCTTTGCTTTGCTTTACTTCTTCTTCTTCTTCTTCTTCTTCTTCTTCTTCTTCTTCTTCTTCTTCTTCTTCTTCTTCTTCTTGTTTACCTCTTCTTTTACATCTTCTCTTAGTTCTCTTCTACTTCTGCTTCTTCTTGTTATTTTACTTCTTCTTCTTCTGTTTTTTTCTTCTTCTTCTTTGTTGTGTTGGTAGTAGTTTTAGTTGTAGTATTTGTTTGTCACCACCCAACCTTGTGGACAAATGATTCAGAACAAAACGTCGGAAGTTGTAGCTTCGGGCCTTGATCCATTCAGAATAATAACAGCCTGTCTCTCTCTTCAAGGCAGCCTATCACCAAGCACACGTTTAGACAGTACAGACTGCTGGGAAAGGGCGGGTTTGGAGAGGTAAGACCATCACCTTGTTAATGGATCTACACATCATTAAACCCTCTCTCATGGCTGTTAGCTGATACCTTTTTAGTTTTACATATTCCATTTTTTAATGGATCTATTGCTTTCCTAGACAATGGCCTTCCATTTTCAAATGCTAAATAAATAATTTCACAGCACTTGCCCTAAACACATACCACAACATCAATCCAAAGCACATTTGCCAAATCAATAGCTATTGTCTCAGTTCAGGAAGCAAATACCTTTACATGCCTTTTTTGCTTTCAGCTTTGATAGCACCAAACTATCTCGTAATAACAAAGGCATTTGTAAAAACCATTTTCCCCCCTCTCTGTCCCTTCAGGTGTGGGCTTGTCAGGTGCGCGCAACAGGACAAATGTACGCCTGCAAAAAGCTGGAGAAGACGCACATCAAGAAGAGGAGAGGAGAGTCCATGGCTCTCAATGAGAAGCAGTTATTGGAAGGGCTTGACAGTAGATTTGTGGTAAGACTAAGACATTCTTGCTCCTGTACTGCCTTTTGTGTGTCTGTTTAATCTGTTTTTCAGTGTCTTCATTTTATATGTCATTTAATTCATATATATATATATATTATTTGTATAATTGTATTTATGCACTGTGCATAATTTTGTCTGCAAAACTGCTGTGGTTTTATATCTGTCCTCTTGTAGTTCTATTATAATACTGACATATACTTCCAACACATTGTCTCTTTTTCCATGTAGGTGAATCTGGCCTATGCCTATGAGACCAAGCACTTCCTCTGTATAGTTTTGACCATGATGGATGGTGGGGACCTGAAGTACCATATTCATAAACTCGGTCCCCCCGGCCTTGACAGTGACAGAGTGCGGTTCTACGCTGCAGAGGTTTTCTGCGGTCTGAACCACCTACACCAACAGGCCATAGTTTACAGGTCAGTGTGTTTTCATGATGTCAAGTCTCAACTGTGTCTTCAACAGCTGCAATGCCCTCACTGATTCCAATTTTAATGTTCCAGGGACATGAAACCAGAAAACGTCCTCTTGGATCTCAATGGTGAGCACAGTCTCAGAATAAAGGTGCAAGGAAATGTTAAAAGATTGCTTTTTGTAATGACTATCAGGCATGATAAACTCCTGGCACACTGAAAATGTGAAGAATAACAGTCTAGCTGCTCGTTCCAGGAGACAGGACTTTGGAGTGGCTGTTGCCCGCATCGTCTCTGCCAGCATTAGGTTGTTTTGGAGAGTGCATCTGGTCAGCAGTCGGTGCTAAATATAGCCTAATTATAACTGAATTTTTGTCAGACAAACAATCACTGCCCGTTCCAAAGAATCAGGAAATGCTGTTGATGTTATTTTGACATGGGGACAAACGTAGGTAGTTGGAATTTCAGGAAGATAAAGCTCTGAAAATCAGGTGTGGTTTAATCTATTTTAAGAAACTTTTTTACCTCTTCCTTGATACTTGGCACAGCATGTTTGGAAACTTGGAAACACCTGCGTTTCACATGCCTTGGTTATTACAAACCATCGGTTACAGTACTTAAATTTGTCACATGCTGTTTTATATCAGGAGATTTACACCTTAACCCCTTAAATGCTGGTATTCCTCTTAAATTTCCCATTAAACAGCACTGCAGTTCAAAAAACAATCTTCCCCCTGTACAGTGTCATGTACCTTCTGTATTGCTTGGTCCAATCTTCACTGAAGCTATATCAAAGTTACAACCCAAAGACAGTTTTTTCATCGCTGCACCATTACATCAAATGAAAAAAATCTAGAAATCTTCTGTACCATTTCATATAATGCAGCACAACATATTTGTTATCTTTAAAAAGGATAAAAAGGTTACAAAGATGTACTTAATAAAGTGTAAAGTATTTATACTTTATAAAATATAAAGTATAAAGTTTATCTTTGTGACCTTGACTAGAAGGTCACAAAGATGGGAAACATGGGAACCGCAGTAGCTCACCTGGTAAAGCATGTACCACGTATCAAGGCCCTTCTGCTGCATGTCATCCCCTCTCCCCCCCTGCTTTTTCCTGTCTGTCTCTACCGCCGCTATCAAATAAAGCAGAAATTTAAAAAACAAGCAAGCAAATATGACAACAGTCATTCCATGATTTATGGTTTTTTGGTTGTTGTTTTTTTTTTCCCACCAAGGGCACATCCGTATCTCTGACCTGGGCCTGGCTGTGAGGCTGTCTGAGGGGAACCTGGCACACGGCAGGGTGGGCACTGTAGGCTACATGGGTGTGTACCTTTTACCAGCACTTTCACTGCCTCGATCACAGAGAAAAGCTGTGTAGAATAAATTGCTGTGTATCTTTGTTTAAAAGGAAAAACTTCGCCATGATACCACACAACAACTACCTCATGCCAGAAATAAATAATACAGACAATGCCTTTCACTTCAACTGTATCGCTGTATTATTGCCAAACCACTGCAACGGAGCAGGTATGTTGATTCATTTTCATCCCGATCTCAGCTCCTGAGGTGATCGCTCGTAATTATTACGGGATGAGTCCTGACTGGTGGGGCCTTGGTTGTCTGATATATGAAATGACTGCAGGACAGCTGCCATTCCGGGCGCAAGGCGAGCATCCCAAAGTATCAGAAATGGAGAGAAGGATTCAAACAGAGAGGGAGGAATATGGCAAGATGTTTAGCATTGAGGTGAAGGACATCTGTAGCTTGGTGAGTACTTTCCTGGAGGTTCCCATCCTTTCTCAACCAATCAACAGGCTGTTTACATCCATTTTGTTCTTTCCCTCTTTAATCAGAGAATTTATCTGATTGTTCATTAGTTACCTCTTTCTTGTACTGTAGCTGTTGACCAAAGACCCAGAGCAAAGGTTGGGTTGCCAGGCCGCAAGGGAGAAGGACGTTCAATCTCATCCTTTCTTCCAATCCATCAACTTCAGGATGCTGGAGGCAGGACTAGTGGAGCCTCCATTTAAACCTGATGTGAGCACCCTAACAATGTCTATCCTCAACAAAATAGTGGCTAAAGTATGATATCCATTGCATAAAAGCTTTTGTTCTTAAAAGACCCTACACTTTTTCAAATGTTTCTTAAAGGTGGGTAAAATTTATTCTAGAACTGAAAACAATGTAGTAAAACCAGAACGAGATGAGTCTATCCTCCACTGCTGCTGTGGTTGTGGCTCACTGTGCTGTACTTTGTGCAACGCTCTAGCCCAGACTGGTGTACTGCAATGACGTGCACGACATTGAGGAGTTCTCGACAGTGAAGGGAGTCAGTCTGGACCAGCTAGACAGTCACTTCTACAGCGAGTTCAACACAGGCAGCGTCCCTCTGACCTGGCAAAATGAGGTAATCAATCAATCTAATCTAAGTTACATCTAATTTCTCTCCAGACATGACGTGGAGATTGACTCTGTCCCCTCCTCCAGATGATAGAGATGGGGTGTTTCAGGGAGCTGAACACGTTTGGACCTCAAGGATCTCGCTCTCCAGACCTGGATTGGTCCCAGGCCCCTGAGAGTCCCAAACGCAGCCTGCTGGACCGCATCTTCCGCAGGAATGTGAGACTGCAACTTACTTACTTACTTATTTAATTATAGGTGCATGTTTGTGTGTGAAACTTGAATATTTCTTTCCTGTCTTCTTTTGAACTGCAGCATCCACCCATGTCCGAAGACCATGCCAAACAGTCTTTGCTCTCCAGTAAAGGCTCAATGGGGTCAGGGCTGATCAGCACTGCCCTCTAGGGACCGTGTCAGTAACAGCAGCTGCTCTGGTGCAGCTGGATGAAAAACAAGAACTTGCCCCTGTTGGCTGGCAGAGGACAGTAGAGGCTACGCTGCAAAATGCAGTTGCCAAGGAGTGCTGCTACCACCAGGAAAAATGTTTTGACCACTCAGGGTTATGCCATTGATCTCATACTTGCTTTACAGGTGAAAGAGTGAAGCATAACTTCTGTTGTCAGTTCAGTAGATGCATAACATCAGTATAACTGGTGTTACGTTTTTTTGTTTGTTTTAAATGAACCGCCAGATGAGCCAAAGATAATTTTCCACAAATAAGTTAGACAATGAAGTTGTCTAATCTACCATGGAGATATTCCACGATGCAGGATTTGAAAGTCTCTTGAAAACTGGAAAACATTATTCTGTACCCTGGTGATACTGATTTGAATGTGTAAAATAGAACTTGAATGATTGAATTGTTCAGGAATACGATGCAGTCGTCCTTATTGATGACTGCTAATAATAAACTAAGCTAAGCTGATGAGTGCAAGATTTATCACTTTTTATGCATCAAATCTGCAAGTTGAAATTTCCTCACTGATGCTAAAACCGTTTCCACCATCTGCAGCATTATAAAAAAAAAAAAATAATAAATTGCTGAGCCATAATGTACCCTTCTATTCTTCAGTATCAAATGCTTGTATCTGTTTAAATCTTGCCTTCATCAATAAATGCAACTTTTTCCAGGTAACAAGTTTTTTTTTTATTTAACTCAGAATAAAAAAAAATCAATTCTAAGTAACACACTCAGTATAACAACATAATAAAAACAGAATACACAAGACTTATGAATCAACTTGTCTGCAGAATCAATGTATGAAATGCTGAACTGGGTCTGGCCGGCCACAGCTATACAGAGCGCCAGGGGTACAACATGGTACCCAAAAAATATTTGTAAAACTGACAAACAACATTTCTCTCTACAGCATAACAATTACAGATAATGTAAAGGTACAATTTCTTTTTAAAGCAGAGCAAAACTATTTTATTTTGTACAGGCTGTCAAATGTTCACAAAATAGTGTGGAATGTCTGCTGTTGGCACTCTGTGATAACGTGTAGCTGCCCACAATAAGCTTGTTTTGATCAGGTTCTCCGAACAAATTCATCAGGTTTCTAACAAGGCTGCCTCCAAAATCTCCAGTATCGAACAAAACTGATACTGAAGAGATGAACTCGAGCGTAACTTTCTTTTTTGACCCGCTCATAAACTGCAGTGTGTGGGGCTTTATGGCTGAAGATGGGCCAAATGATGACTGGAGGTGTTTTGAGGGTGTTCATCCTTCCCATGGAGGGCTTCGTCTTCCATCCACCTCCGTCTCCACATGGTACAGCATATCAGCTAGCGTGTGTTCGATCACAGCTCCCCAGCCCATGTCACTCATCTGCAGTTACCAAAAAACAAAAACAAAAAATCAAACAATGACTCAGTAATACATTAACAACCTCAAACATCATCCCCGATTCGAGTATTATTTCTGTGAAAAAGGATGAGCGCGTTTGTGGATTATCTCACCGGCTGGTACTTTATGTCCTTCGGGGGGTGCTTAAAATGTGGACCAAAATTAACTGATACCTGAAAAGAATAAAAAAGTTTAGCAGTCAGAGAAAAATTAACATAGCACGCATTACTCTGATTCTTATCCATTAGGAGAATAAATGCATCAACACAACATGCAAAAACTACTAACCGTGCAGCTCTTGTAGAGTGAGATAGCAGGGAAGTAGAGGCCTTCATACAGATTTTCAAAGGCAACACCTTGGTTCACCCCATTCTTATAGAAGATCATCTGAAAGGGAGGAAGCTCGAGTCAACAACAGAAAGTAGTACAGGGGTTTCTGAATGGATTACATTTCACAGCGGTTTGCTCACCCTGCTGGGGCTGACATTCTTGAGGCTCTTCTCTGCTTTGTCCACATAGTCCTTCTCCTCAAAGTACAGGTAGCTCTTGAACTTAATAAGTGCCTGAGAAGAGAACACAACAGAGTCAGAACAAAGATGCACTGAATGTGCAGTCCATGGGTTTTCTCTTAAAGTCAGAGTTTGTCACCTTGTCTTTGTATGTATCGGGCAGAGCCTTGGCGGTCTCTGTGTCATCAGGCAGCTCTATGAAGAAGCCCAGTGTATCTCCTTGGCCGTAGCCTGATGAGTAATGCGTTCCTGTGGACTGGTGAAAGCGTGTGCCCTTCTTACTGCGCCAGGAGTAGCTGAACTTGTCATAGCCCAGAGGAGCCTGCAGGTTACCTATGATGCACACATCGAATAATGTTCTAATAAATGTTCTAATAAAAACTAGGAGAACAGTGTCACACTGTTTTGTGCCCATCCCCCCACTCAAGCTGTATATTTAAGTATCCTTTAATCCCTGCCATTATGGTGTCACATACTTAAGTCCTGTCTAAATGCGGGATCGTGTTTGTATTCACACTGAAATTTTATTTCTCTTTAGCCCTGTTCAGACTTTGTTTTAATATCTGTCTCGGATGATCCAGTAACAAAATGGACAGCTGACACAGTCATCATGCGTCTCCAGTGACTTTTGACTGGATACTTGATTGGCTTTACAGACCTATCATAATGACTTCTTCTTTCCATTCCTCACTTACTTTGATTCTACTCCCATCCCTTCTTCCTCCTGACTTCTTTTTTCCATGCTTTCACCTTTCACCTAATTTCCCCATCCACTCTATTCTCCATCTCTTTCCCATTCAGGAAGCAGTTGTGCACTAACACTGTTTTTTCTATTGACACAGTCATCTCACTGCAAAATCAAACTTCATTCAATGAAAGAGAAGAGACTAGGCATTGTTGGAGCATTAGGACACATCAAGTGTTCACTTTACAAATGCTGTGTGGCTGAATGCATCCCGACCACCTCTGAAGACGAGTGTTTGGATCGCAATGCATCTCGGAGACAAATTAAACCCCACTGAATTGTGTTCACACCTACACTTTGAGTGGTCCACTTGTGATCAGATCAGCCAAGACAGAAGTTTAAGTGTGAACAGTGTCTTTTTCCACACGGAAACAAATCATGTTGCTTAAAACTTCCTTTCATGATAGTCAGATCTTTTAAAACGGACTTTTCTCCTTTCAATCCACAAGCATCAATGTCACCATCTGAGCTGCCTCCCACCTGCAGGATTTGCATTCACTTCCCTCTTGGTTCCATGTGCGAAAAGTTCATAACCATTTCTGCAGTTGCTATACCTGTGCTTTTTTTTTTGCTTTTACACATACAAACACCTGGATCTGAATCATTTTCACTCTGTCTCTCTCTGTCTGAATATAGTCTGATGACCCAGAATGCATGTCAGTGTAAAGTGTAAAGGAGTCTGTGCATATGAGGCACTACTGACCGAGTGGCTGAGACCATCCCAGTCTCGCTGCAGTATCTGGAGGCATCTCATCAACAGAAACCTCAAAATACCAAGCTCCCTTCCGTACACCGTGCGAGGCTCGGACCATAGAGTAGCCCTTCTCCCCCGTGACTGTCAGACGGTCATCAGAGATCTTCAACTGAGGCGCTGGAACAGCAATGTATTTCATTTGAACAGACAGCATAAAGGTAGAATGAGTAACAGTTTAAGGCCAAACAAACAAAAAACAACATTATAATTTACATCAAAATAAACTAGACAAGGACCATCAAAATAAGAAGGGGAAGAAGGAGAAGAAGAAAAAGAAAATGCTGTAGAGCTGTTTAGCTCTCCACTGCATGTAGGATTATAGAAAGTACCTCTGTCATGCAAAGCGAGCAGGACCCTTTCATACAGACAGGCCCTGTACAGATCTCCAGGTATGGGTTTGCCAGCCCAGCAGTCTAGCTCTAGTTTCTCGGGGTCTGGGGCATGGGGATCTGGTTCTGCCAGGATGTAACGGTACCCGTCCTTATTGAACGGGTGCTCAAGTGGGTAACCATGGGGAGGCAAGCGCTGGGCCGAGAACAGAGGGTCACTACAGTGGAGCAGGCCAGAAAACCAGAGGTTCAGTTTGTATCTTCATTCACATAAGTCACACATAGTAAATGAAAGGTGGAACAGAAGAGTGTTTTGCTTTCTGCGTGTCTATGGAGTACCACAACAGTTTACTTTGACGAATCTAATGCTGTGTGTGAGTGTGTGTGTGTGTATCTTTGCCAACTTTTTTGTACCTGCGTGTTCTCTTAGCTGCTCCTGCAGCTGTTCCCTCCTGTTGTTGCTGCTGTTTACGTTTGGCTCCTCTTCCTTTTCCTGGGCCTGGGGCTAAAGCACCTTCAAATAACAACAAAGATTACACCAAAGAACATACATAAATGCAAATACACACACACAAACACGCACACACACACATACAGAGTCACTCATAGGGGGTCAGTGGCATAGGCAATAGAGGTTGACATGTCAGGAGCCAACAAACCAGGCAATTAAAACCGATGAATAATCCTATGAATACTTTCACTTGTGAAACACCTGTTACACTTCCCTTTAGGTGGTAAATACGCTCTCCATCATCCTATTTTTTTCGCTCAAGCCCCTGTGAGCAAGCAAACCCTCAATGTCAACCTGCTGGACTATACTATACAAGCATGCACTATGCGGTTTTATCTGACTACTAGATGGCACTGAGAGAAGCAGCAACTCTGCATGTGAACTCTTCACAAAAGCCGCTTGCCCCCCCAAAACAAATACATCATAGGAGTTTGACAGCAGGACAAACTTTGCTGCACTCTGTGCCTGCAGGCCAATAGCTAAGCCAGACCAACCGTTGCGTATTTTATGTTCTCATCATGTGCTTTTTTTTTGTCTTAGAATGTGGATTTTCAGCCACCACTTGCCTCAGTTATTTTGCTCACTTGCCTCATTCCTCCATTATGAATTTTCAGGAATGGGAGGGGGAGAACACTTCTTTAAAACAACAGGGGGAGTAGCAAAAGGAGCTTAAGTCCAGAGCAGGAAAAGGCTGAACACAGTAACATGGCTGGTCCACAAGAGCTGGTATTGGTTTAAATCATTAGATCTCAAAAATTCTGCATAAAGCACACATTAGTTTAACGATTGTTTTAAAGTTATGAAATTGCATGTTGCAGGGTGAAATTTCCTAACCAAATTGTATTTATTTCAGGTGACCAGATAGTAAGAGTTCTAGTAAAATTAAGACAGACAAAAGATTTTTGCTGTCAGCAACATGATAGGATGACTTGAAACAGTAGCACACTACACAGACAGAGATAATATCTTGGAAGTCTCCAGGGGCTGTCTTAATCATGATCTATTCCACAAACAATGCCAAGACCACCACTGCATGCACTCGCTCCTCACACTCTCTCACACACACACACACGCACATTAAAAGCAGGTTATTAAGAGTTTGGTGTACTTGGGGAGACAGCAGGCATAAAGAGGCAGGAATTAGTTCGCATGGCATTTTCCAAACACTATCAGCCTCTTATGATCCCTCTTCATCAGTATTCTCTCACTAAGCAAGAGTGCTCTGGCACTAACTTTTAACACCAGGGAACCATATCCTGGGACTTCATGGTCAGATTCTGGTCAGTGACACTGGCTAGATGGGAGATTAAATATTTCATAGCTCGTATAGTGTTACACTAAATTATCAGTATTTTAAAATAAATTTAATGAAAAGAAAAACACTCTCATGCCTTCATATAAACAAAGGCCAACTGTATATCACTCAAGAAAGGCATTAGTTGAGCACAAGGTTGGCTTTCCTGCAGGTCTATGTAAATCAGCCTTATAATAATTAATACATTTCTTTGACTTTAACTGCGTAGGCAGTTTTTCTCTCTCTTTTGCATATGCCTTTACCATTGCAGAGAATGAAAGTGCATACAGTTGGCTGGGGCTGACATTGAACACACTTAAAATTCTGCCCAAATCATGCATAGTACCTATAGCAAACACGAAAACAATGACGTTTTTGTACACAGTAAAGCTCTTGTTGCAGTCAGTTCATTAGCACCACGTGAACTTATTTTTATGGGGAATCCTGAGATCACCATCATCCTTAACAACTGCAAACACAAGTGTGATGTAGTCTCACTGGTAATTTATCAGACTTCAAAAATTAATCTAGGTCTTCAATTTTCACTACGATAATAAATGTGTTTTTTTCAAAGTTAAGACAAGTATCCAAGTGTGGTGGACCAAGGTCTGTCTTGGAAGCTAAAGACACGGGAGACAGAATGGGATGAGGCTAATTAGTATTGGATGAAAGCCAATGTCAAATCAAAAATGGCACTCTACTCACATTTTTTGTAATAGATTGAGTACAGAGTGTCATTTCAGACATGAGATTTCAGGGATTTGAGAGCCCATGAGCAGCAAGCCAGAGGACGAGAAGGAAATATAAGTCCACCAATCAAAGGGGGGAAAGCTTTGGGGGGGGGCACCAAACAAATGCAGAGAGCAGACAGGAGGTTACAATCGGACGTGGATGAAGTTGCCCATAAGATACGGCCTGAAGATCAGTTTTGCTCAAGGCACATATTGACCTGTGATTTGGGTTGGGGGAAAACTGATATCTGAGTTGAACCTCAGGGCCAACTTCTATCCAGAGGGTTACATAACCACAAAACACACTGTTCGGGGCCAGATGCCAAAATACCAAATATTCACCTGAGAAAGCAGATCCACCTGGAACACAATGCACAGAGTTGCCACAGTCATCAAATTTAACACCATCTTACTCGTTATATCGGGCATTTTAAACTTTTTAGCCAATAATGAACATTTCCCCCTTGGTCTTCTATGATAAAACAGTTCAATTATAATCATCTATCCCACATGGAGAATGTAATCACGTTTTCTGGCTTGATTTTTCTTTGTGTTTTGTGCTTACCATTTAGCCCACCGGTAGAGGGAGTTGCAGTGGTCTGTTTCTGGGTGTCATATGAAGGCCCGATGTTTCCCAGGTCCTACAGAAGAGGAGCATCACAGCAACACCAATTCAACCTCAGATGTGTGAAAGTTTTCCGCATTTTCCGCAATGTTATGCATTTGATAAATTGTTATGCATGCCAGGTGTGTGGTAAATACCTGGTCCAACAAGCCAAACTTTGGGTAATCCTCCTCTGGGTCTTTGCTGCCGGGGTCAGGGTGTTCTTTCACTAGAAAAACATCTCGCTCTTTACTCTAGAAAACACACACAGGAACTGATTTTATTCAGTAATCATAATTATGCCATACTATCTTGATCTCTGTGGGGACTCATCCACACAGAGGTCAGCAACAGAGCAGCAGCCCAGGAGCTTTTTTATTAATTTTTTTTGTCTTGCTCAAGGACACTTCAGCAAGTTGGACGTTTGCATTCAAAATGACCTGAAACCAGGTTGTGTGATTGGCATGGTGTCACTCTGCCTCCCCTTCCCATTTGTGGCCTTAACATTGATTAGTAATGTGTTTTTACACAATAATACGCCGAGAAAAGTTACATTACCATTGTCTTCACTATGTTATTGGGCCAGGTCAGTTTCCCTGGTCTCTGTCGAGTTGTCATACACTCCCAGTGCTTATCAATGAATGGTATGATATCCTGCAACAAGAAAGCAAAAGCAGAAAAATCTTTCTATACGTGAAAAATACACAGAGACAGCAGATGTTCATAATTGATGAAACTACTCACATACAATAATATTGCATTCAAGGGCCTAGATAAAGTACAAAATCAGAATAATGATCATATTATTACCTCCTACAGAGGTATAATACCATTAAACACATATATCACATTTACTTGAGTTGGTATTTAATGAAAACTTTTCTTTGGTTCATGTTTGTCACTATGAATGTTCCTTAAAGTGTCTAAAATTGAATTTACAGTAATACTGTTGTATTTAGCTCTACTACTGTCACCCCTCCACACATCTGTACTGCAGTCATCTTTTTAACTGCTTTGTTGCCAGTAAAATTAATAAGCAGTCATAAGTATATGAAAAAGTTTTTTTCTCAGAAATTTGTGACTTTATAGCCACAGAATTTTCAGTTTTTTTCTCAGAAATTTGTTGTGTATAAAAGCATTATGACGTGTCCGCTGAGTTTAGCCACCTTGTCTTTGGAGAACATGGTCTTTGGGTGTTCCTCTTGGGTCCTGGACCGCCATGTCAAGTTTGCCAGGGCTGTGAGGCACATCTCCTTCAGGTCTGAAAAAGCAACACCAGTTTGTCAAAAACAAGTAATCAAGATGTAAGAACTAATGTAACAGCAAGTATAAAAATAAATGAGACCAATGATATGTTAATTCTAGGTACTTGGAAGCACAGAGGTGCAGTGGATGAATCTGAACACTTACTGGCTTGCTTCCTGAGGAAGTAAGTGTTGCCACTGTGATGGCACACATTGCAGTGAAACACATAGTTGGTCATAAAGGGAAGACAGGTCCTGTAGAGAACAAGGGTCAGCGTTCAACCAGTGAGAATTACTGAAAATATTTTTGCAGCACAAGAAAATATCTAAGATTCAACTGTTTGATTGTCACATGAATGGCAGGGTTGCTCAGTAACTATACTTACGCAGTGTCAATGCCAAATGTGTCTGCAGTGAACCATTTCATGCACAAGGCACACTGCAGCTCCACCTCTCCCAGCTGCCTCCCGCTCTCCTCGTCCCCTGATCCAGTCATGGCATCAGCGGCCTCTGAGCCTTCACCACCGACATCCTGTGAGACAGTCAGGTTTCTTTCTAAAACACCTTTGTTTAAATGACAGCGGCTAAACCACAGAGGGAAATGTTTTACAAGTGACCAAATGTGAGAGGGTCAGTGAAAAGTAAATTTGTAAAAATTCTCAGACATCAAGCATTGCAATGTTACCATTCCCTCTTTGCCATTTGAAGATTCAGTATCGATGTTAGTGGGTAGTTCACCAAACGCAGCATCGCTGAAAGTAAAAGATAATTCCATTAACAAGAAGAAAACTATCCAGCTACATTACACAGGTGATACCAATGCACAGTTAAAAACAACAACACAGTGGACAAAAACTCCAGCTATCACAACCCGAGTTAAATTTTCAGTCCAGCTCTGATAGATTATGGGGGGCAGGCAATTCAGGGATGAGCTCATATTAGGAGGATCAGTTGATTCATAAGTATTTACCACTGAGCCAAGCAGCAGATAGTTAACTGGCTGTATGTAAAGTGTAATGTAAAAGGATGATCTGATACGTACAGGCTCCCTGTCAGCCTCTGTTACAAATCCACAAGTTCAGATTTCCCTTGTCTATGCGCAAGGGTGGCCAACATGCACTGTTTATCCTGAATTTAGTTATTATAACTCGCTTCACCCCGTTATTTACTCCAGCGAGTGATGCTAGTGCTTGTTTCTGTAAACTTTGAGCTATTATATGCGATTCCTCTTTTGATCTGACCATCTCATTCTATCAAATATGACTTTTCATCGCGACTGATGGCAGCAAGCAGAGCCAAGCACTCAGCTGACAACTGCTGAAGCGACTGTCCTTATGCCGCATTTACAGTAAGACCCCAATAATACCTATACGACTTAAGTTATATTTTAAAAGCTGTCAAAGTTTAACGAAAAGCCGGACGAAACAGAAATGCTTGATTTTTGAACGGAGTCTGGTCACGGTTGTCCACTACAAAGAGAGAGCAGCCCGTATCGAGCTAAGCTGTGACTCCCCGCTTCACTCGGCGAGTTGGTGGGTGCTAACGTTAGCTACTTTGCTAAATGCACTTATAGCGAGAAAAAATGTGTATGTGAGGCTGAAATTTTCACAGAAAACCAGCCGCCTAGTCTGAAAAGCCTTAGCGATACATTATCTTTTGTGTGAGGCAG
>OMLB01000167.1:5710-24058 GCA_900302555.1 Myripristis jacobus
GAAACAAGGAAATGAAGTGTATACACACACACACACACACACACACACACACACACACACACACACACACACACACACACTTTGAATATCAGAAAATATCTAATTTTGGTCCACTGTACAAACATGCACTTTAACCAGGAAACAAAAAAATGAAGCATTTGTGGACCAAAAAGTGAAACTGAATCAGAGGTGAGAGAAAAGCGATGTATATTCTGTATGATGTGTGGTGTGGAGATTTGTGCAGTACAGTGGTGTGTGCAATAAGGTTTGGTGACTGTGCTGCACGAGTCAAAGGGTTGGCACCACTGGTTTGAGGTAGGGTGACTGATGGATGTATTCCAACATGAAGAATCACACACGGACAGACGCACACACATATACACTCGTACACAGGCACCTGAAAACACAAGTGCAGAGCCATGCACCCATGTGCACAAACACACTTCACCCAACAACAGAGGCCAATGCAAGAATAGGCCTCGAGTGGACAGAGAGAGCAGGAGCAAGGCTAAAAACTGTGACTGAGGATACTAATAAGCTTAGTAGAAGTGATCCAGAGAAATGTGCAGGTCTCTGAGCCTGCACCCCCTGGCCTCAACACTGATGAGCCAGCCCAAATCCAGCCACAAGTCACCAGAAAGCCAAAACTGTGGCTGGGGCAACACAGAGGGGCTGTGGGCTCAAGACCACACAGTCAGGACTACATGGACAGCTGCATTTAAGGATAAGGCACTATAATAAAGCCGAGGTACAGAAAATCCCTGACATTCCTTCTGCTCTGCAACATGGCAACATGGCACTGTGGGACAGGAAACAAACTGTGGGTGGCCAAAATGGCTCACTCTCTTAGCTTCCTCTTGTTGGTTTGTTTTTGGTCCTTTATGAACTAAGACATTTCACTAAGATAGAAACAAAAAAAAAAAAAGGAAAAAAAGGGAAACATGCCCAGTAAGTAGCTTTTAGGATTACAGTTCATCACATTTACCACACTACAGAGCATCTAAATTCACTTGATGTGTAAAAAGCAATCCATTATGCAGAGTTCAGAGAAAAGCTAGCATTGAGGAAATGGTTTTGTACAGCCTGTCTTCTCAACCTCATCTCTATATACACAAGTAGCAGCACAGATATTCCCTTAGGGGTTTCTTTCTCTGTGTGGCTGAAAGCCATATTGGTAGTTATCAGTAAAAGCCTACCGTACAGTGATCAAACAGAAGAGACTAAACTGCTCCATGATACTATATGCAATTTCATACATATGTAAAATATCATCCCTTTCTTCATTAGCTACATACAAATACAAAACAATATCCAAAATATTTTTTAGACAGAAATTTGACAACAACTAAAACGCAATGCATGTCAATATAAATCTTACCAAAATTGTAAGGGCTGCCAGGAAAGGCAAAACAAAACAAAACAGAACAAAACAAAAAAAGATGATAGCACCATGAGTTTTGGATAATATGAACTGAACCTACTGCAAAACTATGTACACTAGGCAAGACTACTGTCTTAGGTCTTGAGTCAATCAATGACTTTGCTCCACTGGGACTAGGTGACATGGATTTGAGCTTTCAGACATCAGTAGCTTGAATAACTTTAATTTCCCTTTAGAACCAACTGGTCTGTGTAGACAAAGACAATAACTTATGTCTTAGGCAATCTCTAATGGGTCAGATCAAAACTTTTCCCCCAGGTCCCCTCTTCTAGCTGCCACATTCTCACTGAGCACAGACTTATGGAATGACAGCACATCTACAATGTAAGCACTCAGATTCTGACTGCACATCTTGCCAAAAGTGCCCTTATGTCATCACTCTTCCACTGACCAGGCTAGACAGAGAGAGAGGAGAACGCGTCCACACAAGTGCAGAGACACAGTATATGAGAAAGAGGGAAACATCTAGACATAAGAGAAAAGATATGTGGAAAGTGAGAGAGCAAAAATAGGCCAGCCGAGGTCAGCTGTGGCCTTAGACCCTCAGACCGAGGCGTAGGTGTTGCCTGTGGCGCTGCAGTGACGGATGGTGGGAGTGTTGGCGGAGGGGGTTAGGATGTGCTCAGAGTGGTCCTGTGGGGTCTGCGGCAGCGAGTGGAGGACACCTGGCTGGACCACCCCCACCACAGGGTGGGATCCATCTTCCAGAGCCCCGACCTGGATCACCTGGATCACCTCGTGCTCCGACTTCTCCCGCTTGGCAAGAGGCTCTCCAGACTCCTCTGTGTCCTCCTCTAAGTCACTGTCCATCTCACTTGTTTCATCTGGACAGGAGAGCAGTTAAAAATACAGGTAGGCACATTAAAGCAAGGCAAGACTTGCAGTTATTTGAACAGCACACTTTGTAAACAAAGGCAATTCAGACTGCTTTATACAGACAATGAATAAAAACAAAAGAAACACTGAATAGATAAATGATAATATCTATCTAAATCTCATAAAAAGAAATAATGAATATAAATAAATTAAAAAAAAAAGAATGTTTACAATAAATACATAAAAATGCTGGTCACAGAACCTAGCAAATGACATAGTTAATGCTTTCTTTTAAAGGCAAACTGCCTAAGACTGGGCGACTGTACCTGTCCTTTTGATTTAATAAAAAGAGACTAATCCATGGGTCTAAACAACTGACATGACAGGACATTCAAAAATAGCATGTGAAAGGGAAATTATATGTTACCACATACCTTTGTCAACACTATTGAGAGACAGGATGTTGAGGCTGTCGAACTGAGGACAGAGAGACATAACTAGACCATTAGAGGGGTCATATTTTTAGTAAAATGACATATCTCACAGAAGAGCAGGTATTTTACAATGTAAAATGACCAATTGTAATTTTATAAAAACTGTCCACATGTACATATGAGATGACCAAAAATAGTCCAACAAACACATGTAAATTTCATCAATTTACTTAACCCCAACCCCCCAGCCCTGTATCCAGAGAAATTTATACCTCCGCCATGACTCCAATGGGTGTCTCTCCAGTAGCCTGGGCCACACGGTGCTCCACTAGGTAGAACATGTACTCATCATACAGCAAGCGGATCAGGTGAAAGGAGCCAAAGCTGGCAGCACTGCGCAGGGTCAGGTCTCTGATTACCATGGAGCTGACAGAAACATGGCAGAACACTATCAGCAATTTTCTTTGGTCTCTGAACAAACACTGAACACTTATAAGGGTGCCTCAGTATGGGTGGTTTGTTGCAGACCTATAGAATGACCACTTGAGCAGAAACTGTCGGGCGGCTCTGGGAAAGCTTGGCTGGTGCTCGTAGGGCTTGAGCACCTGAGTAACCACATTGTCCAGCCAGGCAGCCCACTGCTCCAGACAACTCTGCTGCTGCAGCGTGGCCTTGAAGTCCTGCTCCAAGTGTTGAATCATGCTCTCCTCACACTGGCACACCCATGATGCCTGCTCCTATAGAGCAACATGGCAAAAAAAAAAAAAAAAAGAAAGACTCAAGAACACTGCTCTCTGACAAACAAATAAGGTTGAGGCTACTACACTGAAAGTAAAAAAAGACAAAGGAAAATGTGGAAAATGTGCGCTTTGAAATGATGGACAGAGCGGAAAACAGGTGGCTAGACAGAAGAGAGACTGAGGAGTATCAGTGCAGCAGAATCACTACAACACAATATCAAAATGCAGACAACAGTTCAGACCTGTACATTAGCAAAGTCAACACGGTTGAGATCACTCAGCATCTGGCTGATTTGCGAGCTGTTCTGCAACACAGCGCGTGCTGCCTGAGCGAGGTGGTTCAGAGATGTGTATCTGCGCAGCATCTGCGCAAAGGCACTAACAGCAGCAACCTGTGCAAAATACACACAGAAATATCCAGCTGACTATATTTGCTTTATAAAATTGATATGAGAGGTTATTCTAATATATTAAATAAATAATCAGACTGCTACATAATCAGACTGTATGCCTCAGAAATGTGTACCTTCATCTGGATCATTCTCAGTGGAATGACATTCATGGCATTAGTTAGCCAACCTTCCAGGCTTTTGGCAAAGTTACGGATGGCTTGAGTCAAGGCACCTTTTCAAAACAAAAACAAAAACAAAAACAAAAAAAAAACAAAAACAAACAAACAAACAAACAAAAAAAACAAACAAAACAAAACAAGAACATGTCAATGTTTATGATACCACAAATATGGAAACATAAATGTTTAGGTGTACATCTGTCTTACTGGGAATGGGTCTCAGGACATCAGGGATGAGGATCTCCACAAGGGCCTGGTACATCAGATGGTCACATGTCCTCATCCATTTGAGCACAGCCTCGTTTCTGCACAGCACCAATAGCTGGGAACGGGGCAGCCGTGCTTCAATCTCACTTACACTGCTGTGGAATTAGCAAACCACTCTTACACATGAGTCTCTGCTTATCAACTATTAGATTTCTAAGAAATAGTGAACCAGGACTACATATTTTTTTCTGGTTAATACTTTTTAGATATCTTCAAAACTGAGTGAGTTTAAATAAAGACAAAAGAGCTAAACGGATCATCAGCCTGACCTTACCTGTTTTCTGTTATGGTGGCACCCTCTACAGAATCAGAGGGAGAATAACGCCAGAATGTCTGCCACAGCTTCTCAACTAGACTGAACTGGAGGTTGACAACTACATCCAGGATGGCCTGAAACCAAACCAACAAATTTGTGTGCATTTTACTGGATAGTCAACGACAGAGTCCTGAGCTGGATTCACACCCCAGATAACACATTTACTTACTGTACATCTTAGCCAACAAGAACAGGCTAACACCAATGGTGCTGTGTTTATTGTGAATGATTTGCAGCCACATATATAGAGTGTTGTGGTGCTGACAAAGATGAATATGACTATGAACATTGTGTATATGAACAGAGAATACACTAATGTGACAGAAGCAAGGTCTAACCTCACAGTGCTCTCTGTAAAGGGTCTGGAGAGCTTTTACATCCTCCTGGCTGATGCTGTCTGCATTGCTCTCTCCCAGATCCAGCTCCACAAAGTCAGGCAGTGCTCGTGATGCATCTGTTGGGGCGTGGGGGCAATAACAAAATTCACTTCACAACTGTGGCATAATTAATGGTATAACTCATGAGAATACAGGAGTTGATACATTCCACTTTAATGCACCATATGACACTAATGAGCAGCAACCACTGTGAAACATATTTTTTCCCCCCTACAACAGCTATGAACTGCACCATGGGTTTTCTTACCGTATATTCCCACCCACACAATTTAATGTTTGTTTCAAATCTCTGCCATTTTTATCCTGACTGTGTTAATACTATGTGTCTCCTAACTTCTCAACTACTGATTTGGCAAGAAAACTTGAGGGATCATTTAATAATACTAAGGACAGCAGAGAAGCTTGTTAAAACAATGAGCTAAGACAATACTTGAAATGTGTTTCAGGCAAATGCTTATCTTGAATCAGAAACAAGAAAAGCAAACTTGTTTTTATCATTTCCTAAAAAAATGACATTTTGGACAACTAACAATCAGTAGTTGGTACATTAGACTCAGACAGCTATGGTAGTAGCCTGCATGTCCTGTCTCCCTTCAGTGAGGCAGCTTTAGCCAATATTTAGGAATAAACGGCTCCCTGTATGAGACTGTGATAATGTACATAAGATTATCTGTGGTTTACTGCCACAATATTGGCACAGCTACCACAAAATAAATAGTTGATCAATTTATATATAAACTGGTCTATATCAGTCTCTAATGCCCACCACCCGCATCACCACCCCATCCACCACCACAAGTAAACAGACAGTGGGAAGGAGACACAGTAGCTGTCTTTCCACTGTCGCACCAAACGCAGGTGAGCTTGTGCATGCCAAGGCCAGTTGTGCTTCCATTCTCACTTCCGGTCTTTAATTATGCCTCAAAGGGGCTATGTCAGGGCCAGTTTCCAAGTGCCAGTGGCCGACTGACCACCTATGGGCCAGACAGGGCTAACAGTGGTCTGATCTGACGCAGAGTCAAGGGACATTAGGCTTATGTGGTTTTGGGCAGAGAGACAAGTCCAGCTGATAATAGAGATGTCAGAGCAGCAGCTCATTTATCATCAACCTGCTTTTATCACAGAATAACGTATTAACAAAAAATGGACAACAGCCGACAGTGCTGGTCAAACACGGACATTAGGGCTCTGCTCACTATCTGGACAGAGGATGATGTCCAATGACAAATTGACGGTGTCTGCTGAAATGAGGATGTAATGAACTGTATGGTGGCAGAGTTGGCAGCAGTGGGGATCCTACACACAATGGGGAAAAAAATGAAAAAGCTGAGGTCTCAGTACATGACAGTTAAAGCACACAAAGCACAAAGTGGCGTCCAAAGGAAAAAAATCCTTTAGTACAACTTGATAGATGGTATCCTGGGACTTCAGCAGAGAGACCGCCTGGAAACCATGGTCATGTCGCCAGAGGCAGAGTCAGTTGGTGAGTTCTTTGGTATTGATTTTTTTTCTACTCATGGCTTGTTTGTTTCTGTACTATTACCATACTTCCAACATGGCTATTTTAAGTTACAGGAATCTGACAAGTCTGGTAATATTATCTGCAGTGTACTGATATTACTCAACCTGCTTAGATGGCGTTCACACCAAGGTGGCATGTTATGGGCAGGTTTTAGGGCAATACTGCAGGGCCATTGGCATGATAGTAGAAACACAAATGGCTTTTGTTCTCACGGCTTGAGGTCGTGGGCCATTAACACCCTTTGGCTCAAAGACAGCCATAGCTCGCAAAGGTGTGACAGTAGGAAGGCAGCAGTGATATACTGAGGGAAAAAACAAAGCAGCATTCACCGCTGCAGAGGAAGCAGAGACTATGAGTAAACAGCAGATTGTACTCTGCAAAGCCAATAGCAGTGGACAGTGTTGTATTGAATGCGATTGTGCTCAGTTTCTGTAGGCATGACAGAAGTTTTAAGACGAAAGTGTCTGATACATCAGAAACCACAATACTTTATTGATCCCCAAGGGGAAATTGGGTATTTAATGAGACAAAGTTTTGAACCCCATATGAACAGAGCTGTCTTAGAGACATTTTTCAGCATCCCCAAGCTGAACTGGTGTTGGAGAAGAACAACGACTATTGAGTTAGTACAATTCAGTTATTTTTCTTCTTTTCTTATGCTAATTATGAAAGCTGATAAACAAGTGTTATTCATATTGTTTATAATTTGTACGTGCATTTTATTTTTTTCTTCAGGATCCCAGGAAGACTAACTAACAGGTGACAAACTGTCTTTCATGTTAACTGGTATCAACAGATAAAGACAATACCAGATCCCGGTGTGACTTCATGCCAATCAGGACAGGGAGGGGGGCCTGAGGGATATAACCAATCAATGGGAAATGCTCTGCTGAGTTTGACAAGACTCAAGACTCATCACTCAAGTCAGTGTGAGTTGATCAAGATACAGATGATGAAAACCAGCATTTTTTTTGTTTGTTTTTACAATTTGGGGACAGAGTGATGGACAAATAGCGTAACCTGTGCCATTTCCTGGTTGCAGCTACTATAAGCATTATATGGCACTATCATGCACTCTAACATGTACTGTAAACTGCGACAAAATGCACAAAAAAGCTTTTGATGGACTACTTGCCAACTGGATTACCACAACTTTTATAGTGAGCTAAGAAGCTTGCCTGGTATGTCCTGTCTGTGTGGTCCAATCTGTGGGTTAAACGCTAACCCTCCTGATGGACTGTAAAAAAATAATGTGGCTATGTGGAGGTGAATGAACCACAACATATAATGGTTTGACTGGTGCTTAAATTCCATTTGACACAATATAGAATATGATAATCTACACATATGAATGCAGAGTGCAGATTTTATGTCAACAGCTTGGCTGCTGCTTAATCTACGAGAGAGTGATGCTTCAAAGAATCACCTGCTGGCCAGTCTAAATGAACAAAAATCCAGCTCCAGAGGTCCTGGCACTGGATAAGGCTTACATTGTACATTATACTACTTTGACTCATTTAATCTACCCTTTTCCTGTGATGCTGCCCCAGCTGTAACCATGAAGCACAGTACTCATGGGAAATAACTCTGGTTTTGATCCCATCTCAATCAGCTCCATGGGTCAAACTATTCAGTCAAACAGAGGAGAGGACGCAGTGGAATTCCTGTTAATAAGGAAAAAGTAGGGTACATAAAAAGCAAAACTAGGATGCAAATTAATGACTGAATGCACAACAGCTTTCTTCAATTTAATAAGAACAAAACTGAGGTAACAGTTTTGTCCTGTAAGATGATGTTACCTCTGATCTCTCGACTCCTGTGCCTTGAAGACACCAAGCTAAATATCTAGAGTAATTCAGTCATCAGATCGGAGTTGTACCAGTCACAGAAAATCAGTTACTAAATCAGCCTTTCATCATCAGAAAAACACAGCAAGGGTCAAAAGATTCATGTTCAAAGTGGACCTCAAGCATAGATCTGTAAAGACCTATATTTAAATAAAGTCTTAGAGAACAAAAAGTCTGTAACAAACAAACATAATGTGAATCAGGCATACAGATATAGAGATAAAAATCAGCTAACCCAGAAACTGCTGGTGGTGCTGGCTTTGTGCGATGACTGTCTGCTCTGCTGCACTGGAATGCTGCTGCCCTCCACCTGAGTAGTTATCTCCGGAGCCACCATCAACCTTTTGCAGTGGCTTGAACCTGAAATCACATGTTTCACCTCAGAATCTATACAATGTGTGAGTTGTGTGTGACTGTTTGTGTATGTGGCAGTGTTATACCTCTGTTTCTGCTGAATAGGTTGCTGTCTTAGGGCCATGTACTGCATGTCCTCCTGTAGTCTGTTGAGGGGGGAATCTGGTTTCACTCGGATACCATAGTAATGGTATTTGGAGTTCCCTCTGCAAGAGAAAGCCAAAAGCAGACACACATGGGAGAGACCACAATTCAATATATTACTACATTATCTTTTATAACAACTGAAATGGTATTGCTCAAGGTTATGGGAGTACAACAAAAGGACAGAAGAGGACATAACAGAAGGCAATAGCTTTGAGTAGACCGGGTTATGGGTTGATGATTCAAAAAGGAAGGGAGACACTCGTTGCTTTTGTATACAAGCTTTTGTCTCCAAAATTACAACTTTTCATGAGAAAAGCAGTCATGTTGGTAAGCTGATGATAATGTTAACCAGTGGGTTTTGAAAGGTTGTCATAAGTTAAAGAGGTCAGAGAATTTTCTCAATCCAAAGAGGAAAACAAAATACATGTTGTAGGCTGGTGTGGCACACTGCCACTATATCAATGCAACATAAAAAGTTAGTCAATGTAAAGAAACTGATCTTAATTGATTGCTGACACTGCACCTAATGTGCGCACCACTTGGTAATGAACAGACAATAGCACTGCACTAGATTCAGCAGAGCCTCCCACTGTGAAATTGAGTGACACTTACTTGTGTCACTGCCACAATCAAAACTGTCGGTGGGAAACACTGAAAACTGGACTTTTCCAGATGACAAAGGTAATTTCCTGCTAGCCTACCTTGTGCCAAGGCGCCTTGTACGAAGTCCCATGAAAATGGAGCGAATGAGTTTACCAAAGGAGGCTGCATTGACGGGGTCCAGTTTCTGCTCCTGGCAGTGGCGCAGATAGTGATTGTAAAGTGTGGATCGTGGTAGACTTACGCCCTCTGCTGTCTCATAGTTGTCCAGCAGCCACTGCAGCTGTAAGGACAGACATGCCGTTTTAGAGATTCACAAGCTGCTAACATTTCAGTGCAACGGTCAGTAATCTAACTGTTATCCCATCTCAGCAATGCAGAAGCACTTTGAAAGCAGCCAGAGATTTAAAGCAGTAATAATCAACATTAATGACTTCAACTGCAGGCACCACACTACATGTATAGGGACAGAGAGATAAGAGAGGCAGTGAGAGCAGAAAATAACAGTAGTTAGGGTGCTTTCTAGTATATTTACCTAATCCAGATCAGAGTGAAATTTCTTTTGGTTTGTTTTTTGTATTTGGTGTGATTGGCTTCACATCACACAAAGTTAGGTTGACCAGAAAACAGAAAACATATTTTGAGGCGTGTGAGTGAAGGGGCAGGACTGTAAATATATTCTCAAGTTTACTTAGAGCCCAATATCACAGTTAACAGTCTCAAAGGGCTTTATATGCCCACATGTTTACAAAAAATAGATGACACCCCTTGACTTAATACTCATAGTGGCCAAGAAAAAACTGAATGTAACAGCGAAAAATGTGAACAAACATTTTGCAAGCACACACAAATCATGGAAATCAGTTGAACATGGAGAACATCAGGGCTGTTTCAAGGGGGTGCTAGGGTGGCTTTGCCCCCTCTAATGTGTGGCTTTACCTCCTTATGATTTCCAGCCGCTTGGAACCAAGCTAAGACAAAATAGAAATAGCTGTTCACTTATTTTATCTGTAAACCAACCACAGCCCTTTGAGATTGTAAACAGTGACTACAGGCTATAAATAAATCTGCACAGAGTGGATCTGACATGTATTTTTCTGCTAGCTTTGGATTGGTCGATTCAGCTACAATTCACTAGCAACCTCTGATCATTGAGGGCTGGGCTGAGAGGAAATGAAACAGGCTCACTGATGATTGTGGCTCATGAGAAGACTGTAAGTAATAGCCTTATTTGGATTTGGACTTTGTCGGGGTTTTTTTCAAAGAGAAAAGTATACGTGTATGTATGTGGAATAGTTGAAAAACATGAATAATAATGAATAAATAAATTAAGATATTAAATACTATGCATTAGATTCAGATGTTTCCTACATAAAAAGTGGGATGTGATTTGATAGGTATAGAGAGAAATATTGGTAACAAAAAAGTTAACTTATTAAGTTAATTATTTATTTAGTGCAGTGCACATGCTCAAAAAAAAGAAACACCCAATATGATGCTTTGCATGCAAATGCAAACAAACAAACAAATAAATCAATAAAAAAGAAAGAAAACCAATAAATAAGCTATAGAATTAAAACAGTACATAACTCAACACACATGCCATAAAGACAAAAAAATCCCTGAAAAAAGATGCTATTCTTGGGGGGGGTTGTGGTGATAAAAAGAAGATTTATATGACTAAAGAAAGATGGGACAACACTGCAGTGACAAAGGGGTGGAGGCAGGTACAAGCAAGCAAACATACATTCAGGATATTAAAGATTGATTGGGAATTAATATCAACCAGCCTTACAATGGAAGAGTTTCAATTCCTTTTTTTGCCAGATGATATAAGATGCTGCATTACATAGTTAATTATATAGTCTGAGATTTTATTGCCACCCAACAACTGTGTCTGCACCCTCAATGAGGGTCACAACACAAGCCAGGAGAATATGGAGCCAGTGCTCCAACTGCATTTGATAATACTGGCAGTAATCCACCTGTTCCTATCAAACACATTTAGGTCACGTGACTCAGTAGAAAGCTCTGCATTGCTGTGTTCATCACTTTTCCCAAAGGAGACGTGCTGCAATCAGATGGCGGTACAGCCGGAGAGAGTATGCATGCATTCCTTCCCACGACCCTAACACAACTTACAACAATAACAATAATAAATATAGGCTCAAGTGGCAATTCATATTTCCAGTTACAATAGGCAATCTTTGACTTAATATGACCTCCAGAACATGCCACATACATGTCTTATCAAATTGTTGGTAAGTAGGACATAACTACCTGCAGATTCAAACCGTCAACTTTCGTATCCCCAGAGAAAATCTCTCACTGACTGCACCACTAGGAATGCAAGGGTTTCACACTCTTCCTTACAACTTGAGGCGATGACATCATCAGTGCCAGATTGGGGATTTTTTGTCTTTTAAAATTTAAGGTTTACAACAGTCAAAATGTGGGTGAAAAAAATGCTGAAAAAAAATAAACATCATTCTGCTGGTTTTGGGTGTACTATCAAATACTGATGTTTGAACAAATATTTAGCAATATAGAAAATGTTGTGTCTACAGTACAAGTTAATTGGCTTGTATAATCAAAATGGATTGACATATAATTTCTTTAACAACTCACAGCAAAGTCCACACATGATCCTGAGTGTTGACAATAAGATTAAATTGAGAAAAAGTCGCAAAAATTGGCATTTTTAGAGCAGAAAATCATTTGACCAAAATCGCACAGATTAAAATGATGAAAGAATTTTGACACTAGGTCAAGAGGTAACTGTGAAAATGTAAACTTGATTATTATAGTGCCACCTTGAGGTCAATGTGCCTGAGTAGTAAGTGGAATTTGCAACCCTCCTGCCAATTTTTGTGTTTTTTGGTATTATGGTTTGGCTTTTAACAGAGAAAACAAAGAACGAAAGAAAAGAAAAAGAAAAAGAAGAGAAGAAAGAAAGGAAGAGCAAAAACATCAGGGCTCCATGCAGCAAAGCTGATTGGACCTTGAACAACAACAACAACAACAACAAGAATAATACTAATACTAATACTAATGATGATGATAATGATAATAATAACTGGTGTGTTTAGTTCACTTCCGGCTGTTGGGTTGAATCAGGGTCAAGTTGTGTTCTCCCAGCAATCAAACTGCTGTAGGCTTTGCTTGGAAGCCACCCTATACCACCCCTCAAAGTAGTGTCAGACCAGTGGTTTTGGTCCACATCCAAGTGTGACTGCTGTGTTCACACTGGCCCTGAAACTCAAAAGCAGTATTTAAGGAAATGACTTCCTGCTTGCTGAGTCACAGAGCTATGTTCACACCGCCAAAATGAACAACACCAAGGGGGTAAATGCACCAGGGTTTGATACAAACAAACCAAATATTGCATATACAAAAGCACCCTTAAGTTATGTTCAGACTGAGGTTTTTGCACGTATGCTAAAAAGACTGAGGTGCGTCTGGTCTCCTTGGTTGCATGTATTTTGTAGATAGCTGACTGAAGTAACAAAGTGACTGTCAACATGGATGGATAACGACAGACTACTGACATTTGATTTGCTTTTAGATGAAGATCTAGCTAACACATTAATTCTAATGTTTCACCATCGTGTCATGCTAGCTTCCTTCACATTGTCTTTCTTGCAACTGCATGTGCTGTCAAGGCAAGTGCTGCAAAGTCAAGTGCCAATGTTAGATGAGAGTAGAACTAAAGTGATGCTGTAATAGAGTGATAAGCTACACGGCAGCATTATCTGTGCAGATTCACATATGACCAACTCCAAGCTGACTGGATAAAATGACAAGGGATTCACAAAGTGGCCTGAGCATGTGGCACAAAAGTTAAAATATTTCAAACTTTTCTGCTTAAAGCATGAGCAAAAACACATGTGAGGTGCAGGTAGTCGAGCTGTGAAGCACGTGGTTTCATTGTAATTACAAAAGCACACACAATACACTAAACAACCCCTGTCTGAACACACCCTTGAGGCAAGATCAAGCATTCATCATGGCGACTTACATGGCTGTTGAGCAGTGAGCTTCTCTGACTGGATAAACCCTCAGATTTTTGGAGTGTCTCAATCGCCATTTCAATCTGATAAACCAAGGTGCACAGGAGAACAAAATATAGAAGGGGGAAATAAAAACAAAGAGAAAAAATAAAATAAGCAGTTGCTGTAGAATGACACATCACTGACTACTAGCAAAAGAAGAATCTAGAAAAGATCCCAAAGCAAGCACTGCTAAACCCAAGCATGGCAGAAATACCTTCAATTTATCTGCTACTTTTACAGAAAACAAACAAACAAAAAAATCAGAAAGGTAAGAAAACAGAAGACATGGGGGGTAGACATGGGAACCCTAGTCACCACTACAACAGTGCCACAAGCAAGAATGATCAATTCTCCTTTAAAAAAAACGAAAACAAAAGCAAAACTAAGTTGAATTAAGATCTGAGATTTGGTTAATTTCAGCGCCATACAACACTGAAAATATTTTCACTGTTAGGAAGTTTTTTTCCTTAGTGCCAAATGCCATCAACAACATTCTTATGTAAAGCCCTTAAACCCCTAAAATTAAGGGGGTTTTCAGATTAGGTATGATTACTGATTACTTACTAAGATGTCAGAACATCATAATCGTTTATCTATTATTATCGATTATGCCGACATTCTTACTGTTGTATATTGACCTCTATATTATTTCATTCAATACTAATGAAAGAGCATTTTTATAGTGGAGTTTTAACTAGAGTATATAGCTCTTCTGGGTCTAGTCCCCTGCATCATGTCAGTTAACCAAACATGGTGCCAAGGTGAATGAGGCCACTTGCATGGTCATAGTCATGTTTCCATTTGTCCTTGTATTTTTGGCGAATTTGGGGAGAACTTTTAGGATTTTGTCCAATGATGTAGTACAAGTTCCTTATGTCATCATTTGTAATCATTTCAAGCAAAAACTGATTGTTTTGGGAGAAATTAATGGGGTTAAAGTAATTTATGACATTTTGATGTTTCTTATTAAAATAATATGATAACAATCAGTATAATAATAATACTAATAAAAACCCGCGTTGACCCGTCACACAGACCAGACCTGTATTGATTCTTCGCTCCCTTAATACATTGTTATCATCCTTGAACAAAGAAAGTGATTGGCCAAAAAAAAAAAAAAAAAGGCCAAAGAAATGTACATGTATCTAGCTATCCAAGTATTTTTATGCCTCAGTAGTGAGTTAGAATTTTGACATTTGACAGAATCATAGAGCTCACCGAATCACCGAAAGAAAACACTAGGCAAACTAAGGACTGGTTGAACACAGATAAAAGGAACTACAAAGTCATGAAACAAGAAACACACAGACATACAAAGCAACTGAAGAACAAAGTGGATCTACACACTTACAGTGGCTGGGGAAGCTCGTGCGGGCTGGGTAGCAGGATGGGGGCCAGTGTTGTCCATGAGGTAGGCACCAGAGTTGCTGCTGATTACCTGTCCCCCAGCCAGGACCATGCTCATTCCTCCGTCACCCCCTCCTCCATTGTTGGTCATGCCATGTGATGTCACCACAGTGGACACTTGTGATGAGCTGCCCTGCGTGTCAAAGTAGCTCCCGCCACTATTCTGGCTGTACAGTTGAGGCTCTGAGTATGGGTAGGTTGTTCTGCTCACAGGAGAGGCCAGCAGTTAGGTTACATGTACAAAGCAACTGGTCAGGGGAACAAAATGGGCAAAAAACAACAACTCTTGGCTTCAAGGCAAGTTTCAAGTTTAAGTTAACTTAAAGTAGTTGTAAAATTTAAGTTTCATAATGTCAGAATCCAACATTTACGGTGCATATATTCATTCATTCATTTTCCAAATCGGCTGATTTTTTGCCCAATCATGCACGACTGGTAATAAGTCGCTCAGCCTCAGTTTAGGCGATCGTGTGCTGGTAATATTCACAGGGAATCTGGACGGAACAGCAGGACAGTAAAACAAAACACACATGTAGATATGTTGCTATGGTGATGTCATACAACATGTCGGAGGTGTGAAAGTATTTTACAGCTAGCAGAGAAGATAACTAACTTGCAATCTGCAATGTATGCAAGCGTTTACAAAAGAAAAAAATGTACTTTGTTTTTGGTGAGGAATTGTAAAAAGAAAAGGCTTTTTCTGTAGCAAAGTGCACTTTTTATTTCAAGATTTGAATTTTCATTTAAGCCAAAGTTATTTATTTTTATATAGAATTACTGCCTTGTTATATTATTTTGTTGTTACCTGTTGGCACATCTTAAGGTTGGAAAGGTACAAATACTGGTCTTTATTTTCATTTGAAGGTTTGTAAAAAGAAAAGGCTTGTTCTGTAGCCAAATGCAGTTTTTATTTTTAGATGTGAATTTTTATAATTATTTTATAAATGAGAATTGGTGCCTTGTAATATTATTCTGTTGTTCTGAGACCCGGTGAAACTGATAAGATTTGGGAATTACTCATTAAAGACAAGTTAAAACATATTTGGATGCTATGAATTATAGTTCTTAAAAAGAAAACTGGAATCAGCAAAAAAATCAGAATCAGCAAGTCAGACTTGTATAAATTGGATATCTGAAGTGAAAAATGTGTGTGTGTGTGTGTGTGTGCGTGTGTGTGTGTGTGTTTTAAAATAATTATTAGTTCCAGCCTGCTTGAGGATCAAGATGGGTGGGCTGATATCAGGTTGTTGTCAGTTAGTTTGACAATGACACCACCAGCTGGTGAGTCAGTGAGTAGTGATCTTAACTTTCATTCACTCATTCTATTCCATGTGGCAGAACCTACCCATCTGGTATTCAGAAGTTGTAAATAAAAAAAAAATTACCACCATTTGAACTTTGCCCTGTTACTCAGCTCATGTGCTCACTTGCTTGGTGTATGTATATATCTATGTTTGTGTGTATGTCTAAGTGATACATCTGCTTACAACTCCATGGATATCTACATCAACAGCTGAGGTCACATATGTGAGTGTTGTGTGTGCATGTGTGTATCACAGTAGGACCCAGTGGAGCTGAGTGTGTACGTAACCCCATTCCTCCAACCCAGGGGAGCTTGGCACAGCTTTAGCACTTAAGAGATACTTCTGGTCATCTTCAGGTGACTGAGCACAAGCAAACACACAAACGCGTGCCCCCAAACACCCTCCAGCTCACCCCCACATCATGTGCTTGTGACATGAATGGTGGTGTGAAGTGACTTTATAGAAGAAAGACAGGCTGCAGAGATGTAGCACTAGGATGTGTGGAAAGCAAAGAGAGCAGAGCTGGATGAATAGACTGACTCACATGTTTCGACTGGTGTCTACGACACTGTTTTCTCCCACATACTGGACCTGGGCTGTGTAAACATGCTGAACCTGTTGAACAGTCTGGACCTGGTATGACAAAATGCAAGGATTACAACTTTAGTTTTGGAAAACACAAGGAAAAAAGAGATATATGTATGAACACACACACTTCTGTGTATATACACACGCACGCGCGCACACACACACACATAAAGAGGCTGTGTGTACCTGCTGCTGGACAGGCACCTGGGTGGGGCCAGTAGGCTGGACAGGCACGGTGGTCTGGAGGGGGACAGTGGAGGTGGACTCAGCGCCTGCCTCAGGGGTCTGCATGGCGCCTGAATTACACAGAAAAACAGTCTTAGGAGATACTCTGAATCAGTAAACACCAAAAACAACATTGTGAGCCATTTGGTTAAGTAACCGCGAAAAACTCTGATCTAAAACATTTAAAATTGAATAAGCTCACTTTACCAATTAGACCATTTATGGCTGCCTGCTTCTATATTCTTCGGCAAGTTGGAGAGTTGAGATTATAACTTCCAATAAGTAAAGAACCACACATAAATGACCTGTTGACAAAGCAAGACTTAATCCTGTCATACTGTATGACAACTAATGAAATAACTAGCTACAAAAATACAGACATGAAACTGTATGTTAAATAAAGCAATATATCAACTGAGCCTCCTCTTAACCATGTTTTACAATACAGCTTACTTCTGGTAACACAAGGACAAATCTCTTTCATTCCATGATAAAATCTTTTATGCAGAAAAATAGATAGACCCATTAGCCTCATGATTTGGTCAGGCCACGACAGGAAATATGCCTCAATGAGCTACCAAACTAGCCAGATTGAAAGACATGAGGGACATCACAGACTGTTTTGACCAAATCAATGCATTTAAAGCTATATAGCAATGCTTTCCGAGCACCTGCTTCTGCCTTGCGGTACTCAATGTACTGAGAGCCTCATGCATCAGTGACACATGGTCTGTCTCCATGTTTACAGCAATAAAACAAGTTAATATTTAACAAAGCCCAAATAGCTGCTGTTTCTCTTTGCTGCACCAGTCACTACTTCTACAGCTCTCACAAAATTTGAAGTTGACATGCCTGAATCAATGCTAAATCACACTGGCAAGCTCTCTCATTTATTAGTGTATTCAGTTGATTAGAACTAGAAGAGTACTCAGTAGACTGCAGAAGTCTGCCAGGCATATCTCCCCTTGTATTGTCAAACAATTTTCATTATTAGAAAATAAATTACTGTCTGATTCAAATGTAATTCTACTACTATTACTACTACAAACATTACAGCGGTGGTCAGTAACCTGTGGCTTGAAAGCTCTTTGTCAGAGGTCATGTGGCTCCACGTTTCGAAAAAAAAAAAAAATAAACACAAATTAAAAAAACAAAATTCAAAATTACAACTAGTCTCACTAGTCACACACACACACAGCATCAGACTATGCAACTTATTCTCACTCCACACTTTTTACAGTCTTGTTTTCCTATGTGACTGCCTGGTGTTCTCTTGACTTCCTTGTCAGCAGTGTTTAAACTTGCCCAAAAAACAAGTG
>OMLB01000170.1:1662-13793 GCA_900302555.1 Myripristis jacobus
CCAGCCACCAGCCACCCACTCCCCTCTCATTATTATCCCCATTATTTTATGAGGAGTGGAAGTAACAAAAAATATTAAAAACAAAACAAGTGGAGGAAAACAGCATGCTGAGATGAAGACAGGAGTGAAAAACCGTCAAAAAGTATGGATATTTCCAAAGCTGACTTGATTAAGATTGAGGTAAATTGGTTAAAAAAACAACGACACAACGACAAAAATAAGATAATTTTCAACATGTATCATTTATTATTTATAGGCAGAATGAGAAGGATTTGTTGGTTGTGGTTTGTAAACACAACATTCAAGCTGGCCCTTCCTCTCTGGCTAAACTAACCACCGATAGCGAGTTTTTCCTAGGATGGTGATGTAAAACACCCACCGTCACCATTCAGTCACCATTCAGTCTGCCCACCACCACCTACCTGTCCAATAGAGAGCAGGCCAACAGCTCATCGCTCTTCATCCTCCTCCTCTCCCTCAGTGCTCACCAGCAGGTGAAAGCCGACCCCAGATCCACTCTCGTTGTGGCACGATCTTTGTCACTGTTGCATTTCGCCTCGCTATATATTTCCTTTTTTCTGCGGTCCACAATTTTTGTATCTTCCTATTGGATGTTGTGCTATCGATCTGGCACTGCTGCTCTGTGATTGGCTGGGAGCGACACATCCGCTGCCCAAAGGCCGATGCCCAGAAGAGTCCCGAGCTCAGCAAAACAAGAAAATCCAGGCCGAGGGCAGAGACACACACCAACACACACTTCTAGTGGCTCATCAGCGATGCCGTGAGGAACATCCTTCTCATGCTGCCTTTGAATAATGTGCCATCTATTTTGTAACATGAGTGACCTCTGGTGTTTAGGACAGAAGGATAGAAACTGATGTATTTTATTATCATTTTGCTAATTTTGTTAAATTGTGATAATCCAGGGATGCCCAGATTATACACCTGTCCTTAGTGCATCCCCTCTGTCCCAGCTGACTGTCCTGTCTCCCCCACTGTCATTATTGAATAAAGCAGAAATGCCCCAAAAAAACTAAAAAAGGGAGAAAAAATTAAATAACCAAACAATAAATAAAGAAATAAATAAAACCAATAATGTTGATCAGGCCCCAGCAACACAATAAATTATTTTAGTGCATTATATTTGTGAATTTTTATTATGATTTATTTTCAATCAGTTTCAGTACCTTATTAACATTATTGTCAAAAAAAAAATTGCAGTTTCAGAGCAGATGGATTTCCCATTTCCCATCGCTGTACATTGCATGGTTTTCCTCTTATCAATGGGTTTACAAAGGAAAATCAATCGGTTTTAACCGATTGATGCTGCCCTGATGTAATCATGCGTAAAGGCCAAAGGGGACGAGTGTACACTGTGCTCCAATGTATATGGGCTACCAGGACAAACTGCATGGCTAGGCAGTGTTGTGGCTTAAACATGGATTGTGTTGAAAATATAAAAAAATAGATGCTTAGTACGATTTACTGACAAGAGAAACATGGCTATTTGTAGGCTCAACAGCACTATATATTTCTCTCCCAATATCTGAATAACTATTTTTGATTTCCTCAACATGGTTTTATGTCAACTTTAACAGATCCTGAATTTACTTTTTCATGGTTTGTTTTATAAAGTAGTGTTAGTATCTGCCCTTGAATCACGTTAACAGATGAACAAAATCAGATTTGCAGTCATGATGCTGAGTCTCTATCTTACTGTTTATGCAAAAAACAAAACACACACACAATAACAATACAGAGATTTATTTTCCTGAAAAAAGGCAATATTTCATACTGCTAGAGGAACATTTCATATATTCTCGAAGGACTCACAGCACCACAAAAGTACACCGGGGGCTAATAGCTTACTTTGACTGCTGCTGATGTTATCCTACGATGTGGCTGGCCACGTTCGATGGGAATTATCAGCACAGTTGAGGTGTGTGTTTGTTTGGTTATACTACAAGGCAGAAATTACCCATCATATAAAGGAGCATCTGATCATGATTGCACGGAGAGCATTTCTAAAAGGCTTCTTTTCCAGCACCATCTCTGCTTTTCTGTCCGTCCCTTTTTGTTGCAGTCAATGCATCAGGAGAAGGTGAAAGCAAGCAAATACTGAGGGAAGCCGCATCACATACAAAATCCGAGTGCCTGTGCAAAAGTAAAACGGACCACTGAAATAAAAAAAAAATTTTTTCTTAAATGTAGAAAGCAAAATATAACTTTTGTGTGTGCTTGCATGTGTCTGTACAAACGTACATGACACTCACAGACATATAGTGGTGCCTCTGTGTGCAGCCAGTATTGATCAGACATACAGTACATCAGCTGGATAATACATTGCAATGACACTGATAATACTGAATGTAACTGTGTGTGTGTGTTGTCATGTGAGCCATTTCTCTATGCAGCTGTCGAACACGGTGTAGTTGGAGTGCCAGGAAGTGTGTTGCACTCCTGCGCGCACACACACCGACACATCGCCACGAGCATCCAGGGTCTTCAGCCCGAAAGTATCGTTGGTGTAAAACTGACAAAGAGAGAGGACAGAATGGTTACCCAACACACACACACACACACACACGTATTTGAAAAGGGCGACACCTACTGTCAATAAAGCAAACAGTCCTTTATGAGGATCCTGGGAAAAATCACAGCTTGTAAAATGATATTATGTCCACAGACAGACTGGAGTATAAAAAGCGGCAAAATGGGACATAAACAACATAAAAATGCTCTCCAGTGCAAGTGTGCTTTGCGAATTTAAAAAGTGAATTTAGTCATGTTAAGTTACAAGTGTCTGGTCATTTTTTTTTCTAATGGAAGTGAGACAACATACTTCCTGTTTCTTCATGGCGACAATGTTTTCATTGCGGTCATAGAATCCAAAATGACTGTAAAAAAGAGGAAGCAGGGTGTTAGTCCAGGTGAACAGAACCTGCACAACAGAGAGGCTAATTTAATAAACTGTGCAGCTAATTGTGCAGCTAATTCTGCAGCGTTTTGAAATCTCTTCCCTGAGTGTCTACTAGTTGGAGATCTGATTTTAAAATCCCTCTGTTAGATTTGACACCAGTTCATGGTGTTGCACCTGAATATCTATCAAAGCTGCATTGGGTGAAATCTGCATGTGCCTTTCTCCATTTGCATGAACACTGGAACACACTGCAACCCTCCGTAGCTCTGACAGCAATATTTTTATAGTTCCCAGGTCCAAGACGTCAGCTTTTCACTCTCCTCTCTCATTCTTATCTCTTTTTACTCTGAATCTTTTCCTTTGACAGTATATTCCAATCTTTATTATTACTATTTTTTTGGGCATTTCTACTTTATTTTGCAGTCACAGTAGAGAGACACAGGAATGGCTGGGGAGAGAGATATGCAGCAAAGGGCTTGAGGTTGAATTCGAACCCAGGACACTGCAATCAGGACTCAGCTAAACAAGTAGTATGCCCCCCAGAATATTTGATTTTTAAACTTATTCTTACATTAATTATATTCTCTTCTACGTGAAACTGGCTTTATATTGATTTATTGTCTTCACACTCTCTTTTAATCACGCTAAAGCAGTGTAAATTGCTTTCCTTGCACAAAACGTGCTATATGAAAATACTTTGTTACTTTATGTATTTATTTACTGATTTACATTATTACTTATAATCTTCATTTAACAAGGGGAATCATTTAAGAACTAATGACTGTTATTATCAGTTATAATAGTCAAGTAATATTGGTGGTGTTATTATGAGGGGGAAAATATCATGGAGACGAGATGAGAAAGTTGGTGGTTTGAGTTTTTGGTTTGATTGATAAATTAATTTAGCATAGACATAAAATATCAGACTTGTGAGGGTAAAAGGACACATGCTGTTCATGGGATTAAAAAAATACTCATAAAAAAAACAAAAACAACAACAACTTTACACCTGGACTGCCACGGTGTGATGACGCCATCATCTGGTCCACCAATCAGCACGAGCTTCCTGATGCGCAGGAAGTTTTCCCTCCAGACTGAGGAGGAAAACGTGATGTTGGAATAAAACCTTGAGTAAATCCAGCATGCATGTTTAATTTCCAGTATGGCAGCCATGAGGGGAGATTATTCCTTTACCTTTCATCCCCATGTGCGGTTTCTCACCGTTGAGGAGCGCCAGGAAGCTGCTGCTCTGTAGGAAGCGGGATCTCTCGTGAGGGTCTGGAGGGGAAAATTCAGCATGATGTAAATAAGTTTTGGTGTCTGTTTGGAGGGAAAACTCAATGTCATGTCCAGTTTATTCTCAGATACAGGTCATTTTTCTGCTGTCACCATTCCAGTAGTCGCAAATAGACAATTTCTGTCCGATTCTGTTGTAGCAGATGTGAAATACTGTGCTCTTCATGTGGTCAGGAAAAACCCACTTCAGATAGTCCGTGTCTGTGGAGGGAGACAATTATATACATTTATGTGATGCATTACATGAAATATATTATTTTTGTTTCTTCATTTTTGCATTTTATGATCTATTACCACCTAAAACCCTTAATATGTTCCTAGTTTTACCCTCAACACACACGCACCACACTTCTTATTGTACAGTAAGTTCTTAATGTCAAGACTGAACTCCTTATTTCCCCTTATTATCCCTTAATTTTTCAGCTGTCAACCTCTTAAAAATGTAGAAATCAAAATAAAGTGTATTTTTCAAGAACAAAATCCAGGCACCGTGTTTGATAATTAAGCTATAATATGGCTTAGCACCTCAAATTTACTTAACCCACATACAGTGCTGCTTTTTTTCAGGATCCAATTGAATTAAGGGATTATGATTCCTACTATATCGTGTATTGATATGATGCAAGTTGAGGGAAGCTGACTCAGAGCTTACCAGAACTTGCATCTTGCATCACATCTGAATATTTCACCATAAGACATTTCCTTGGGCTAGTTTTGTAATTGTAAAGTGTCATGGACTGTTAAGGGGTGTTGAGGAGCAGCTGACCTCCGTACTGGCCGGCCTGCGGTGACGAGAGGGAGATGAAGGTGTGGACGTTGTGGCCCGGAATGGTGGAGAGGAGCGCTCGGCAAATCAGGCCACCTGAGGAGAGGGAGGCGACAAATCATCCAACACAGGAATCAACTGTGTTTGAGAGCCATTAGCAGTGCTTAGAGTCAGAGTGTGTGAAGCTCTCTGTTTGCTATCAGAGTGAATTTCTCCGTGGAAATCAGGTGTAGATGCCAAGACGGGGAAGATATGTCAGCAAGTTCTGAAAATATAAATCCTCTCATGGTCAGGTGAAAACATCAAATCTCCAAAAATGTTAATTTCTCAGGAGTTTACCAAAGCGGTTGTTCTTTTTAGTTTGACCCCCATGGATTGTTTTGTCCATTAATCCAATGGAGTTTGTTATTATGCAGCTTTAATATTATAAACTCACTAACTGTAGTTTTTTTCAACCAAAACAAGACAAAGCCATTGTTCAACTTGGTGAAAGTCACCAAAATTGGATTTTTTTTCCTCCCCAAGAATAAATTCACACAGTGTAGGAATTTTAAAATGATCCAACAAGGACTTAATTGGATGTGCATTTTCAGTTACATTAAATGTGTTTCCTCTTCTTGTAAGCTTATCATTATGGAAGTGCAAAAGCTCCAGCAGCACTTTGCAGGAACTCTGATTTGTGATTTAACCAGCCCCTTTCTTGTTGTGTTGAAAAATGTGGAAGTGAGAGATCAGGTGAAAGTGCCTATATAAACATTTTATTCAACTCGCATCAACCTCTGTTTGGAGTGTGTGCCTCTGTACGTGTATTAAATATTTGCATTAAACCTGTGTGTGTAGGTATGTGTGTACACGTGTGCCAGAGTGTTTGTCTGCGAATGAGTGTGTGGCCGCATTTGTGCCTGTGTCTCTGTGCAGAACACGTGTGTGTGTGTGTGTGTGTGTGTGTGCAAGACAGAGACCTTGTGAAAAGCAAAGAAGGTGGACGCCATCGGGTGACTTTTGCATGATGGGGTAGACGGCCTTCCTGAAGCCTCTGACTTGCATCCACATGGACTTCAGGCTGGCCAGGTTGTCGAACAGATCGATCACGGAGACCTCGGTGCCTGGATGGACCTGAAAACGAAACAAAAACAAAAAAACAGACATAGAGAAGTACAGTAATCACTCAAACTCAGCGTTCCCCAGCATGAGGACATTAGGTTACCAGCTACCTTGACCACAAAAAGTGGCTTGAGAAATGGAAAGTGGTACCGGAACAGAAATCGATTCTTGAATTTCCTCATTGGGATTCTAACTTTGCTTGAAACCTCACTCTCTGCCCTAAAAATAATGTGTCTGAGTGCACATTTTGGCCCAGAAAAGTAAAAAAATAAATTACTTCCCTGTGGGAGTTTAGTGACACTCAGTTCAAATTACAACATTAGAGTTCCCCAAAGAATATTTCCTCTTCCCACATAAATAAGATAGATATAGCCTACCATAAATTAGGCAAAGAAGAGACATATGAAGTTCTATTCTCTAGTAAGACATTTAAAATGAGAAATTGAGAATTTTACAAAGGAATTACTCAAATTGTGCTAATTTAAAATGCCTTTAACTTAAAACTGAACATTTTAAAATATAGACCTAGACAGTAAATGATGAACTTCAGTGTTTCTCCCTTCTCCTTTACTCATTTGGAACAGACTGTAACTCTCTACTTGTGCCTATACACACTCACTGCACGGTTACAAGTAAGATTTTTTTTTTTAACTACCTTGGTTATGAAATATGTCAAGGTCTTGAACTGCTTGGGTCCATCGAAAAGGCCATGCACGATGATGACAGGCTTGTATCCCTGGGCGCTGTGGGCCAGCAGCAGCAGCAGCAGCAGCAGCAGCGGCGGCGGCGGCAGAGACCCTCCGGAGGCTGCAGATCTCCTCATCTCTTGCGGGTCATGGAGGAAAGTGCCGCCCGCCGGTGTGGAACCAGCTGCGGGCACTGAGGAGGGAGGAGGGACTTTGCCCCGCAGGTATCAGACGTCTGATGCTGATGAATAAATATCGACCTTTTTTATCCACTTCCTCTGTTTGTAGACTAACCAGGAGAACAGTGTGCTGCACTTCCTTCTTCCTCATCACCGTCCTCATCACATGTGCGATATCTGAGCTTCCACTTTATAAGGCAGGCTGCTCTGATTTACACATGCACATGAATGACAGACGCCAACCCTAACCTTAACACTAACAGAATAGGAATAGTGATGTCAGGCCCTTTCCAGCTTACTACTGTAAATCGAAATATGGATAGGCTATAGAAGTATGTCCGCTTGTTTGTTTATACTTAATGTACATGTCTGCCTGATGATAGCCTATTCATGCCCATATCTATATTTAAAAGTATTTCAGGGCATAACATCCTAATTTTCTACATCTTATGAATGAATAAGACATGCATAAGGTGATAAATACGATTGTAAGCGTGTAGGTGCTGGGCGGTATTTGAAATCTAATCAGAAGATAGTGTGCAGACAGAGTAGAGTCTTATTTCTGAGAGATAAAGTCATCAAGCTGTATCTTTGAGTGGAAAATTGGACATCAGTGTTTGCAGTGTAGCCCAACCTGTGGGACATGGGACGCAGGCTAGATCTCGAGGCTTGATTAACAAAAAAAAAATACTATGTTATATCCTACCTTATCTTAATTTTAGTATATAGTGATTTTATACTAGTGAGGCACATTCAAACATTGTGTTAACTTTCACTTCGTGATATACTGACAAAATTAAACTATCTCTTATTTTTCTCCAAGGACCGCGCGGCTACACCTGTTGAGTGACGTGTTGTTCTCCCGCTGACCGCCTGGGGGCAGCAAAGCTCATCCCGTGGCGCTGTCCGCCGTGTCTTCTTCTTTGGTGTCTAGATGACGCCAATCCGCTTCCGATTTCAGTACACCTTAGCAAAACATGCGTTGATAAATTAATTTATCGTTGTTTATTGCTTTCGAAAATGGCTACAAATGAGTACACATGATCACGGAGGGATGCGCGTAGTGTTTAAGTGTCTTTTTAGTGACCCGCGGAGCTGCAGTTGAACTTAGCAGCTGGATAATCTTAAGCTAAAGTTAGCCGTTAGCCTGGCAGTTACAACTCTGTGTGAACGTTTTGAAAAGCGGTAAGATGTTGTCGACTAGTTAATCGATTTATATTAGTTTGTCTCAACTCCTGTGACCAGCCGACAGATATTTGTGCTTACAATAAATCGTACCTTTTTTTCTCCCTCCTTCATTAGCGTTAAATAAAACAAACTGCTAGCTAAGACAGTGCCTGACAGTGCAGACATGAAGTTATTTGAATGGAAATTAAGACCTGTGGCACTTCACTAAAACACCTGCTAAGAGTAATTATTGTCTAGAAAAAATAAATAACATTGATTTGTCGTTGAAATATGTCGCCGTAGCCATTTTAGTGCTAATTATATCATGCATGGACACAGGCAGTGTGTGGATTAAATGGATTATATTGGTACTTGATCATCAAGTGCAGCATAATTCAGTTTATCTGAGACCTTCACATGTTATGGTCTCAGAAAGTAACCGCCCAGTGTGGCAAGCGACCCTCAGTGATCATTAAATGTGAAAATAATTATAGTAATATCAATAATAATGATGGAAAATGTTTGTGTAGTAACATATCCTGGACTCATATTGGGTTTGTTTGCGATGCTGAATGGATAGGGATACATGTACACTTAAAAATCACAAGAAAAAAACTACAAAGGCTTGATGCTTGTTTTAAAGCTTGTAAAATGACCATGCCAAGACAACAAAGCTATTTTAACTTTTTGACTACTTATAATAATGATAGTAACTTTGGATGTTTGATTCCAGGCGTGCAGATGTAGCTCCCTGATGTACTTTTGCTGACTGGCTCACATCTCGATTGCAGTTAGGTAACACATTACCGTGCTGTCGTCCCTCCACAGAACCCAACATGGCCAATCTCGAGCAGTGGGTGAATGACCGTCTCCATGACATCCTCGGCCTGAGCGACAGATACGTGGCCCAATTTATGATCGGCACGGCGCGGAAATCCTCCGGCCCTCAGGACTTTGTGTCCCGCCTCCAGCAGACGGGCACGATTGATATTGACCAGAATGTGATCGCCTTCGCCCAAGAGCTCTATCATATGGTACTCCTTCGCAGCCGGTGTAGTCTTACAGTCATTTCTCCATGTGAACATTTGCACGATGCATTTATTTGAGTTGTAAGTGTTGAAATCAAATCTCTAACCTCTTATTATTGTGTCTTAGGTTCCTCGCCAGCAGGTGGTTGAGAAACAGTCCCGAGTGATTGAACGGCAAGCCTTAGAAATGGAAAGGAAGAACCGGACGTACACCTTACTGGAGGACAGCGACAGTGATGGAGAGGTTGTTAGGGAGAAGGAGAGAGGGAAGAAGAAAAGCAAAGACAAGGACCGAGGAAACAAAAGGAGACACATCAGACAGAAAAAGGAGAGCGAGTCGTCAAGTGAAGAGGAACCTCAAAAACGGTAATATAGATGTTTCGCACTGTTTTCATCATACTTTTTTCTTTTTTTGTCTTTATGTGTTGCTGTTATTGACATGCATCAGTGCATCAACATGAGGCTGTGCTTGAATAGTTTTAACATTATGAGAGGCTGTGTTGTAGTAATTATTGATATCATTGCCTAGAATCCACTGATCCTGCTGCTTGTTAGCTTTTGCTTTTCCTCTGTATTTGTTTATTGTCATAGATGTGCCAAAAGCATACAGTTACACCTGAACAGTGCTTTCATTAGGGAACAGGATAGCTTGTCTTGTAGGAGGTGTTTAGACTACTGTCCACTGACCACAGAGACTTTGTCCAGGCCTGGCGAGATCACTTTGCTTATTCCCCCCAGTATGTTAGACTTGGATTCATCTCAGAGAAAGTTATTCCTGTGCAGAAAACAGGAAATATTTATCACAGATCCCTCTGAACTGCATCTCAAGGAGCAGCGCTGACTTAAACAAACATGAGAAACAGTGGTATGATGAGGCTTTTGTCAATATCAGGAGTGCTTCGGGCCAAGAGGACCGGAAGTCTGCCAAGAAAGAAGAAGAAGAGGAAGAGTGGGAGAAGGAGGAGAGAGAGCGCCTGCAGGATATCGAGGAGAGAGATGCGTTCGCCGAGCGAGTGAAACAGAGAGACAAAGATAAGACGCGCAACATCACAGAGAGGACTGACAAAAAGGTGAACTACAACGCAGTGGTGTGGTTTGCCAAAGATCACCTGCTATGTCATTTAAAAAAAAAAAAAAAATCTTCTCCATGTTGTTGTTTGTTGTTTTTCTCTAGGCGTATGAAGAAGCTCAGAAGAGGCTGAGGATGGCAGAAGAGGATCAGAAGAAATTAGTGAGTGCTGACTTTCTGTAATTTGAATGCAGAATGAATGAACTGAATGAATTGCACTGGCTTGAATATGAAAAGCTTTGAATAGAACTACTCATGATTCTTAACAAAATAAGAACTAACTTTGTGGAATTTTTACAAAATGCTTTAAATTAAATTTTTTGGGGGGTGCAATTTTTGGCCAAACTTTAAAAAAAATTTTTTTTTTAATTTGTATTTTTTTTTTAGAATAAGTAATAAGTAATTTGGTTAAAATATATTCTCACATTATTGTGTAATAATCAATGTAAAATTTGGCTTAAAATTGCTAAAGTGAATTGTTGATTTGAATTACAGTTTATAAACTCAAATTGAAATGAACTGTTCCAAAAAAAATCATACATAAACTGATTTGCCAACCGTTGAATTTTGAATTAAACTCAACTGATAAAAATCTAAATAAACAACCGTATACTCGGTTGAATTTACTGTAGTTTATCAAGAGTGAAACACATTTTTCGATCCTAATAAACTAGAGTAAATTCATTTCAGTATTCAGCCAAATATTCTCACTCCTGCTCTGTGCAGCTGTTTTTTTTTTTTTTAACTTTGACATATAACAAATACCAGAGTGTAAGCACTTCTTCCTTTGATTGTTAGAATGAGTTGTTGTATAATCAAATAAAGCTCAATATGTAACACAGTTTGTGATCCTCTCCCTTCCCTCTTCCCCAGGTGCCAGAGCTGAGGAAGCGATCTCGCTGGGATTACCTGCAGAAGAGAGAGGCGGAGAAGCTGGACGACCTGGAGGCAGAGATCGCTGATGACGAGTACCTTTTCTCCACAGAGGAGCTGACAGAAAGGGAGAAAATGGATTTAGAATACAAACGCACCCTTCGTGATTTGGCCAGGGATTACAAGAAGGCCGGTGCCAAGGAAAAGGAGGAGAGGAAGAACAGATACTACATGCCAGAAGAGAAGAGGAGCAAGGTATGGGTGTGGGGCGTGATGGTGAAAATCTGATGCTGAGATCGATTGAAGTGCTTGCTGTGGCCTCTTATGTAGTCTCTCTTTTTTTCTTTACACTCACCCATGTTTTTCTTCCTCTACCCCCTTTTCTGCCTTCCTGCACCTGCCCTTGTTTCTCCCGTCTCTGCCTGTCTCTCCCCTCCATGACCAGGAGGTGCCCCAGAGGGACCTGGAGCTGGAAGAATTGCCCATGGAGCTGGGAGGAGAGCAGGGCCGCTGGGAGGAGGAGAGGCTGAAGACGGCCTCTCTCAGCTTCGGGGCCAAGAGGGAGCGGGAGCGAGGGTTAAAGGAGGAGAGGGAGAAGTACCAGCTGATCCTGGAGGAGGATGAGATGATCAGCTTCGTCAGCAATGCTGTCACCATGAAGGGAACCTTGTCAGAAAAGGTGGGTTTTATATGCTCCTGTTGACTAGGCCTGGATACGAGCACTGATTTCCCAATTTGATTTGATTCTCGTTCACCCATAAACCCATAACCCCAACATATAAACTGAAACTGCAATTCACAGAGCGATGATGAGAGTCTTTAATATAAGAACAGTTTTTATGGCAAAACCCTTTCAGATTTTGAACAAAAAGAAAATGTTCATCCTGGATTATTGATTATTGAATTTGTATATGAGGGTGATATTTGGTTGAAGAGGCCTTTTCATAACAGAAAGAGAAAATTCAAAAGCATCGGATCTAAATTCACTTCTTCCCTCCGTGTCGTGTTCAGGAGCAGGAAGCCCCGGCTCTGTCCCAGGCGGA
>OMLB01000170.1:13813-38259 GCA_900302555.1 Myripristis jacobus
ATTCAATACCAATTTCATTTTGATTCCGTATTGATTCAGTTGGGGATAAACCCATAACCCCAAAATATAAACTGAAACTGCAATTCACAGAGCGATGATGAGAGTCTTTAATATAAAAACAGTTTTTATGGCAAATCCCTTTCAGATTTTGAACAAGAAGAAAATGTTCTTCCTGGATTTGTATATGAGGGTGATATTTGGTTGAAGAGGCCTTTTCATAACAGAAAGAGAAAATTCAAAAGCGTTGGATCTAAATTCACTTCTTCCCTCCGTGTCGTGTTCAGGAGCAGGAAGCCCCGGCTCTGTCCCAGGCGGAGCTGAAGAAACAGTCCATCCAGGAGGTGCGACGCAGCCTGCCGGTCTTCCCCTACAGAGAAGACCTGCTGGCAGCCATCCAGGAGCACCAGATCCTGGTCATTGAGGGGGAGACGGGATCCGGCAAGACCACCCAGATCCCACAGTACCTCATGGAAGATGTAAGTGGAAATTAAAGAACAGCTGCCGAATAACCACTAAGTCACAAACAGTTAAATATGATGGCTGCATATCTACAGACCTCATTATTTTTAATAGGCCAGTCCTAACCTGACTACTCACCACTAATGCTTCATAGATGAGATGACTAATCAATATAACAATCAAATACAATCAAAATAATAATTGATAGATTAATCAACTCTGTCAGTAGTTAACCCAGTGGTCCATTGTGTGGCGCTGTTTGCCAGGTTTAGACATTAAATGTTGAGTATTAATATGTTGTTGCTCCTCTTTCAGGGCTACACTAAAGGAGGCATGAAAATTGGGTGCACCCAGCCTCGCAGGGTGGCAGCCATGTCCGTGGCAGCCAGGGTGTCAGAGGAAGTGGGCGTCAAGCTCGGTAATGAGGTGAGTTTGTCTCACTCTGTTTTCCCTCTGCATTCAGGTGCAGGGAACCTAACCCAGCTCCTTCTTTTAAGACCTCTGTTGTTAAATTGGACTCAATTCGATTCCAGGAAGCGTGACATTTTGTGAAATAATGCACATGAAAAAGATTGGCTTGGTTTAAAAAGGTGTTTTCTTGTTCATTTTGTGTTGCGTCGGCCAGGTGGGCTACAGTATCCGTTTTGAGGACTGTACCTCGGAGCGGACGGTGCTCAAGTACATGACAGACGGGATGCTGCTCCGAGAGTTTCTCACTGAGCCTGACCTGGCCAGCTACAGGTGAGACGATACATCCAGCTGCTCGTAGGTGGTGCTTATTCTGAAAATAATAATCGCCTTTTCCAAGTTTCATGACATAAAACTGATCCTGATCTCTTAGGGGAGCTAAATCTTCTCTTTTCTTTTTTCTTTGTTTTTAAGTTCCTGATGACTCCCCCCATCAGTCTGTAATAGAGCTCACCTCTCATTTTGTGTCAAGTTTGATTAAATAATGCTTCACTTTAATAATAACTAGTTGTACTCGATGTTTCATGGTTAAAATTGTAGTATATTAAGTTTTTTTACCCCTCTACTTTTCCCTTCCCAAAGTTCCTTACCACAGTTTGACAATAATTCTTGTAGGAGGCTCTGTCATTCAAGTTAGCCTGTTAGAAACTAATCAGTAATCATACCTTCAATACTTAACCACATAGCTGAATTCCCATCTTGGCACAGGATTCTTACATTCACTGACCTTGATTTATATCATAGGTTTGTAAAACGCATGTGAGTATTATGTTTTTGCTCATCTTCCTCCACTCTTGCCAGTGTGATCATCATAGACGAAGCCCACGAGCGGACGCTCCACACAGACATCCTGTTCGGCCTGATTAAGGACATTGCCAGGTTCAGACCGGACCTGAAGGTGCTGGTGGCCAGCGCCACTCTGGACACCGAGCGATTCTCCTGCTTCTTTGATGATGCGCCCGTCTTCAGGATCCCCGGCAGGAGATTCCCTGTCGATATCTACTACACCAAAGTAGGATTTAGTGATTTTTATTCCAGAAGTAACAGTTTCACCAAAGGATTAAGAGGATTTAGAGGATTAAGAAACATATGTAACCCTCCCTCAAAACAAAACATTACAAAAAGACAATAGTTAGGATTTCTGTTGATGTGTCTGTACTCTTTTGTGAAGGCTCCAGAGGCAGACTACCTGGAGGCATGTGTGGTGTCGGTGCTGCAGATCCACGTCACCCAACCTCCTGGAGACATCCTGGTCTTCCTCACTGGACAGGTGCTGTTCATATTGGAAGTGATTTTTTTTTGTATTTTCAGTCACAAACGTTCATACTTTTTGTATCACAGACAGATCAGCCTCCATGTGTGCTTCCTAAGCACAACCAAATGTCATAATACTTCACCATTATCTCAACAGGGCTTGTTCTGTAACAGAATTATACTGATGCACTAAGTAAAATCCTATAATTAACCTCAGAGGGATGACTGACTTTTTCAGATGTGATGTAATGTCGTCTTGCAGGAGGAGATTGAGGCGTGTTGTGAGCTGCTGCAGGACAGATGCAGGCGACTTGGGTCCAAGATCTCTGAGCTGCTGGTGCTGCCAATTTACGCCAACCTGCCGTCCGACATGCAGGCTAAGATCTTCAACCCTACGCCACCCGGAGCTCGCAAGGTGAGACGCTGTGATGGCACTTCCTGTGTAGTGTAGTCGGTAGAGCAGTCTTGGAATGCATAAAGCACTACTATGTAATTGGTTTTTGTATTGCAGTTGCATTTCTTGTGGTATGCAGGTTGCAAGTCACTGTTTTAATGTAAAATGTAAGTAGAGAGTCTGTACTGTTTCTGTCCCTGAATTTACCTCAGAGAGACATTATAGATTACTGAGAGCTAATTAAAGTATTATTACCACATCATTTGTCCAGAGCGCTGTTTAGGCTGGAAATCAAACTTGGTTTCATGGCTTAGTCTACAGATACAGTGTGGTGCTCCTTAGACTTTGCCACAGCAGTTTTTTTTTCCACAGTACAGGACAGTCTTCTTTATACTTGTAGATCGCACATTGGTGTATTGCACATTGGATTTAGTACAAAGGTCTACTCTGCAGCGATTCCATGAGACTTTGTATTTACATTATGTTAGACATTAAACATTACAATGTCTTTCATGTCTTAGCTGGTGAAATGAAAGGAAAATTTCCACATTGTGAACATGTTGTGACTATATTCATATCAGTATTCATGTAGCCATCCCCCTTTTTGTTTGTGTTCCCTCTGCCGTTCATTCATGCGTCCTGCTTTGAGAGACTGATGTAGACCACTCTGTAACATACTTACAGCACAAATAATAAAATGGGTGACTGCTTATTCTCAATTGAACATCTAGTGGCTGTAAACATCCATGCCGATATTTACCATTAGGGGGAGCTGCAGTATAATGACTTTGAGTGGTTGGTAATGCTGTCTCATAATCTCTGAGTGTTAGATCAAACCTTTGTTTTCTGCTTTTTATTAAACCATTAATCCTAATGTTGATTCCTTGATTCTAGTGCTGTGCCTACTCATTTTATCTCTTAGCACTGAATCTTTTCTCACTCTCAATTCCAGGTGGTTGTGGCCACTAACATAGCAGAGACCTCGCTCACTATAGACGGCATCATCTACGTCATCGACCCGGGCTTCTGCAAACAGAAGAGCTACAACGCCCGCACTGGCATGGAGTCACTGATAGTCACACCCTGCTCACGGGTAATTTAATGGTTTTCTCAGCATTTTCACGCAGACACTCATTTTAATATTGAATTGAATTTAGAATTTAAAGTAGAATTACATTTTTATAGATGCATTTGCAGCATGGATCACTGAGCAACATGTTGGACAGCATGTTAGCACAGACTGAAATGGTACATAATCAAAATGTTCCTAAGTAAATATTAAGAGATTATAAAAACAAATTTTATTTGATATTTAAAAGATGGTGGACAGAAAACACCTGAGGGCCACCGCCTGAGTTTGAAAAGGCAAATTGCCATTGATTTAATTTATCAAATTATGAGTATGACTACATATTAATAATTATATTTCCCCTTTGTGTATTGTGAATTCCTGAAAACTATGCACAGTTTTCAAACTGTTAACTCTTGCTCTGTGTTTTGTTCTGCTCTCAGGCTTCGGCCAACCAGAGAGCAGGCCGTGCAGGCAGAGTGGCTGCTGGGAAATGTTTCAGGCTTTACACGGCCTGGGCTTTTAAGCACGAGATGGAGGAGACTACTGTGCCTGAGATCCAGAGGACCAACCTGGGCAATGTAGTCCTGCTGCTCAAGAGTCTGGGTGAGGGGAAGAGGGGCTTTATTTTGAGGTTGTAGTGAAGATATAACAACAGTGAATCCATAAATTGTTGTTGAAAACACTGAACAAAAGGTTGTGTCAGGGAGATGTGCATGCAAGTCATGGTTAATAGATATTATATCAGTCAGATAAGCATAATATCTCTTTGCCCGCAGGTATCAATGACCTCATTCACTTTGATTTCATGGACCCGCCTCCTCACGAGACTCTGGTCCTGGCTCTGGAGCAGCTCTACGCACTGGGAGCCCTCAACCACCTGGGAGAGCTCACCAAGGTACCAAACAGCTAATGCACGAAAAGATAATCACTATCATCTCCATATGAATGAGTACAGTTGGTTTTTCTTTGCCAGTTTTTCACAAAAGTATTTCAAATCTGACTACTGAAAGTACGATTCTAAATTCAGAATGCTTAACATTTCGTTTTTTTCCTGAGCAAATCCAGGAAGAGATGTGTTTTTTACAAAAGCAGGGCAGTTTTTTCAGACTAAATAAGAGAAGAACAGGACTGGGCAGTAAGCATGAAAAGTGATAACCACGATTGTCGATCTGCCAAAGACAAAAATAGATGCCACGTTACCTGTTACGCTGTTAAACTAACAGGTGATGTCTGGGAAGTGCTAGTGGAAAAACACCAAAGAAATGTCTACTTATCACGAAAAGATGATTGGGAGAAAAAAAAGAAAAGAATCTTGTGTATTAAGTTGAAGTTATGCTTGAGCGCGGCCACGTATTCAGCTCTCCTGACTCCTTTACTGATCACAGCAATAATAATGCGACTAATGTTAATGATAACGATTATAATGTCAGTGCAGTGTGTATTCATTAAGCTGTGGTGTGCCTCCACAGCAATTACTACCACTGTGATGAAAATGTTAAGTGTTAATTAAAATAAACATTGTATTTTGGTCTTACTGTTATCTACAACCTAAATATGTATAGTCCTAAAGGCTCAGAAGAAATGGGCATATCATGATTAAAAAACATTTTTAGCACTAGAACCTCAACTTTAAATGTAACTTAGAGCCAAAGGAAACAGTGGAGGAAACAGTGGACAGTGAGAGTAAACTTTTCTTATATATGGCATTTCAAAATGAGGTTAAAAGTGTTTATAAGGCACTTACAATTAGAAGATTACCAAGAAGAAGTGAATTTAAAGGGTAATTTAAGGACATCGGTGCAAGGTTTGCATTATTCCCGCCTGAGCCTCCATTAATTCCTGTTTGAAACATATTTAGCAAATATGGGCTGAGCCTCTCCCAGATTCTGCCGTAAAATACCGGTGAGTGGGGATGGAGACACCAATCCAACCTGGAAATTTCACTTTTTTCATATCTTTGAGACTATTACGTAATGCATCAGGGGGAACCGTACTCCTGAATCTCCCACATTGTTTTCGCAGGAGAAGAAAGAAGAAACTGCCTACAGTTTTCCTCATTGAAGGAAGTCTGTGAAGTTAAAGTAAAAAGAATGAAATTTACTTTTTATTTGGTGAGGGCCTGTAAGCACCGTGCCTTCACAAGATTTGAGGGCCATGATATCAGTAAAGCATTCACTGTTACGTAAACTCAGAGGCATTTGTGATCTCAAAGATACGCATGGAGACAAGGCCAGCACATGTTTCTAGATTTGAACAGTATCATCTTGAGTTCTTTGGTGAGAGGTTTTCTCTGAGATAAGAAACTTGCGTATGTCTCTTAATCTTTTCACGTTAAAAATAGGTGAAAATAGGGTATTAGTCTCAACTTTAAATATCTCATTCTTGATCCATTTGCCTTGGAAACAGATTTATAACAGAGCTAATTGTCTTCCATAAGTCCCTGTCACCAAAGTCTCCACTTCAGCTTTTTCCACAGAACTAATATTGCTAATAAAAAACCTGTCATGAATAGTAATACGTTCTTATCTTGCCTGCTCAAAATCGTAACCGGTATTTTTCTTTTGCAATTTACCCACCATTCACATTTCCTCTGCTGGAAATGTGTGAGAGAAAAGTGGCAGTGTCATTGACATACCGTTTGATTGATACTGTACGCTTTGGATTGCGCACTACAATTTGCTTTGGCTTCCTTCTGAAATGATAATTGCTATTATATCAATGTGTAAAAGGCTTCACACTGTTTGGTCACTTGCTCACAAGAGAGGAGAATTTCTCGTTCTTTCAAACAACTTGCAAATGTTTCAGCACACTGATGCCAGTGAGCCTGTACGGTTGGCTACAGTTGCACAGTTTCCAGTTGCATACGTCTTGTTGATCAAAACTCATAATGTTGCTTCTCAGTGGAATAGTTTTACTATATGAATTTGTGCATTTTGTAAATCATCACATGCACAGCAGTCCATCCAGCTGTCAAAATCTGTCAAGCCTTCCACAAATAGCATTTGCATGTAATTGTTGTAATATCTACTAAATTGATGGAAAATGCTTTTCGGCTGAAACTTGACCCTCACATATGAATGAAAAGTTCCTCACATCTTAGATCAACCAGTCACACATGCTGCGAATTTAGTTCACAGGTGCTATTCATGAGTATGAATATTGTGAAACACACTAAGGCTGAACAGTTAGTTGAAATATCATTCAGTTCACAATATGGCCAAGTGCGGTATCCTAATTGAAGGTAGGGCTGCGCGGTAAATTAATTTATTCATATTTATGTTTTAAACTTATGCACAAAACGGCTTAATGGTACAATTGGCCATATCGTCCGGTTGAAGGTGCTGCAATTTTTTGATAAAGATAAAATGCATGACAAAACATTGTTGTACATTTAGGAATATGCTGCTCCAGAGTGTAAGAAAAAATGCATGTTTGGCACAGACCCTAGCAAAAATCACACCATTATTATTTTAATAGCTTTTTCAGTGAAAATGAAAGTTATAATGCAAAAAAAATATCCTTACTACTAAAATGAATTGCAATAAGATTTTAACAGTATCATCCGCCTTAAAACACATTCATAGACCTTGTAACGTGAAACCTGCTCTGGGGCAGCTGGTGGGAGTACACGTTTTCTTATCACAGGGCGACACAACAGCCAACATCTCCTCCTCCTGTCTTGGACTCTCTCCAGTGTGCAGGGATCAGGATTCAGGGTGTCACTTTAATGCACAATAGCAGCAGAAAAATGAGCAGCGAGCACTCGGTGTCCGCAGAGAACTACAGGGAGACTGAACTTTGGAGACAGGGAACACACCTCCAGGGTCCACTGTGACACTGACAAAACATTTTGACCACCTTAGTTTTACACGCCGTCAAATGAACTTTCTCTTTTGGTGGAGCTGACTTGCTTCTTGACCCCAAAATTAAATTTAAACTATAATTCAAAATGAGTTAAAATATTTTATGTAGTTGTGCTGTTGTGCAATTGAGAAAAAACTGTAAAAGAAAATAATTATTTGATCACAAAAAAAGGTTTACATAACATATGCAGCAGCTCCACCCTCTTCTTTTGGTTCTTTTGCATACTTACATAAAGAACATACCTGCCACCTCTGATGCTGTGGCGTGCTTCCAAGTCACTCACTTCCTTGATCGCCGAAACTGATAGATGTGAGGGCTGGCACACAATGTTGACTTAAAACAGTAGCTACCAACCCAGCCTTGTAAATTAGTGTTTATCAAGGAAGGAAGAAGGAAGGAAGAAAGTGTCATCAGAAATTATTTTAAGTGTTGCTCATCATTAAAGGAGAAAATTGTCAGTATTGGTGAATGATCAATAACTGTGTGTTTGTGTTTCTGTTGTTCAGCTGGGTCGCAGGATGGCCGAGCTGCCGGTCGACCCCATGCTGAGCAAGATGATCCTGGCCTCTGAGCAGTGAGTCTCTGTGCTGATACTAAAATAAGCCCTCACTCTACAGCAGCTGGTTGCCACATTAAAGGACAAGTAGACCCAAAATACAGAGAAAAATAGATTTTGTCACTTACTTTTTTTAAACGAGACTCCCTTTTTAGAAAGCAGCAGTTCACCTTCACCACTTTTCGCTGTCCTTGTATCTCATTGACTCTTTATTTATTCCTCTGGATTTTCATTTCACCTCGCCCTCTCTGCTTCCCTCTCAGGTACAAATGCTCGGAGGAAGTGCTGACCATAGCGGCCATGCTGTCGGTGAACAACTCTATCTTCTACCGGCCCAAAGACAAGGTGGTGCACGCCGACAACGCCAGGATGAACTTTGTGGTCCCGGGGGGAGATCACCTGGTGCTGCTCAACGTCTACACACAGGTATAAAGACAGCAGGTTGACTATAGTTAGAGTTGTTCCAAAACACATTCTCGTCGATCATACCAGCAGAATAGCACAATTAAAATGGCTTTTTGATGTTACTGAAGTTTAGTTATTGTGTTTGCAATGCATTTGAATTTAAAGACTGGACCAGCTAAACCACTGGTCAGTTAACCGCTGTGCCATATGTCAGTTAACAAAAATAAAACTAGTGGGTCAAATAAAATTTTAACTATACAATGGGCTGCCACAGTATAATATCACTAAATTTCATTGTGCAGTACGGTCATCACCTGGATTTGACTGGGGATGTAAATCTATGGCAAACACAGTAAATTAGTTGTCATTTATGTTTTTTGGATCTTTTGAGAATTTTCTGCTTTTAGATCAGATCTGTTTCTGTACTTGAAGATGAAGTATCCAAATACCCAGATTTTTTAAAGTTGAGATAAAAAGGAAGAAATAAAGGAATCTCACCTAAATAAACAAGGCAGAACAAAGAAATAATGCATTAAATGAAGATGCTGTAATATACTTGAAAATATATCTTATATATCTTGTCGGTCAGCAAAATTATAATGAAACTGATACATTATCTTGCAAGATGTGTTGGTCACAGTTATTAATCACTTTTTATCTTTGTGTTTTGAAGAACAAGATGTGTCTTGCATGTTGAATAATTTCAACTACAGCGGACTTTCCAAATGAAATTATTTCAGTGTCTTATGGCTATTGATTGTAGAAGCTAAATCATGATGTGCGATCATGTGCAATCAGTTCCCTGTCCTAAATCTAAAACGGGAGCTCTGAGCTGACTGTGGTGTTGGTGCCTTTGTCCCTCAGTGGGTGGAGAGCGGCTACTCCACACAGTGGTGCTATGAGAACTTCATCCAGTTCCGCTCCATGAAGCGAGCGCGGGACGTCCGGGAGCAGCTGGAGGGCCTGATGGATCGCATCGAGGTGGAGGTGGTCAGCTCCCAGGGGGACAGCGTGCCCATCCGCAAGGTCAGGGCCACAACTTTGGACTTTTTTTTATTGACTGCTATACTGTGCTGTGCCCTTGTTAAAAAGCTGCCTTATGCACTTCTTAGACATTAAAGGACCAGGACCAGTGAGTTTGCATCTTTAGCCTAATTTCTACTTCCCAAAGCAAGCAGTCAGGTTTTAGAACACAGATATCATTTTTCCGTCTTTTTATCCAGCTGTTGGATCTATTCATTCCACTACATTATGAAAATGAACTTTCAGAGACTTCAGACTTTCTCCACAACACTATTCCATCACGGTAATTACAGTGTCCCTAGTGTCCCCTTAGTTTTCAGCAGTGTTGCAGGGCGACCCAGTAGCTCACTTGGTGAGTGCTCACCACATATCATGTCTAAGTTCTCAGCAGCCCGGGCCCTTTCCTGCATGTCGTCCCCTCTCTGTCCCCTGCCTTTCCTGTCTGTTTCTACTGTCACTGTCAAATTAAGAAAAAAATGCCAAAAAACCTTTTGAAAATCAGCAGTATTATTGTGTACTGATGACTTGAAACAGGGCAGAGTGAACCAGGCAGAGTCCCAAGGGAAACTTTATACCTTGAATTATCAGTTCCACTGTTTATGAATTGCGACAGCTGTGTTAGCTGCAGAAGCAGAACATCATAATGTGGCTTTTTCAACCATAAATTCAAATTTGAATTTGACTTGACATGCATGGTTTGCAAAATGGTTTGTTGCAATATAAGATGTACGTAGATTGTCGTAAACGGGCCAAATATTGTAAAATCACTGGTATGGTCCTTTATTTAATAGGATCTATTACAGCAGTGTCTGTCTGTGACCCAGGGTGTGCATGCCTGAATCCTGCAAACCTGAAATTGACTTTTCAAAAGGTGTCAGGGTTGTTTTTGGGTGTATCATTTATTGTGGCTGGTTAAAAGTTGCAGCCACAGTGACAGTAGCAGACCAAACCTGTTTAAAAAAAACAGTGAGCATTGAGATTTGGGTGTTTTCTCTTGTGCAGATGGATTGGATTTTTGGTATGCCTCTTTAAAGCCTGTAGTTGCTTTAAGCGTGTCATTTACCTCGGCCTCAGGCTAGATGCTGTTTCAAAGACGACAGCTCCTCAAGATGAGTGACAGGTGTCGGGGCAGGAGAAGAAGGCAGGACTAATAATAACACTTCATGCCTCAGGATGGCCTCCATTTTGTGGCTTAAATTAGCCATCATCAACTTACATTTCTTTTTCAGATACTCTGTTGATCCCTGAAGCAGAAATTGCCAGGTTCTGTATCTTGTTCAAGGACACTTTTGCAGGGTGGGTTCTTGGATTTGGTCTGATTGGCTTGGCAAACCTAATTTGATCATTTGTCCACCTGGTCGGCACCTATTGCACACCTGACCTGCCAGGAAGGGGCCCCTTCTCTCGGTCGTCCCTTGTTTCCTCCATTTGATCTGTGGGTTTTTGGTTTCTTCTGGTCCTCTATGAGGATAAAGTCAGGGAGTATTGGCCTGCCTTGCTTTTGTTTTCTTAACTTGTGGGCTTCTAAAGCAGTTTGAGACTGTAAACCAGGATTTTGGGCTCTAAATAAACTTGAACTTGCTGTCCCAGTGGGTTAATCTGGATTTATGAGTTAAAACATGAGCCCTTTTTTGGGAGCAATGCACCCCCAATTAAAGATTGTCATTTTCTATTCGCCCTTACGTCAGCTGAAATAATGTTTGTATGTGTTCCAGCACACACAGGGTGTTATCTGGTGTGGCTGTGTGCCGGCCTTCTCCAAAACCGACTGGACTGAATGGAAACTGTTTGTTTAGTTTCAAAAAGGACAGAATGACCCCAAAATGACCTCAAACAGCATAACTCAAGTGTTCTGAAGTCATATATTTGAACTGTGCATCTTTAAATACAAGGTTTACTTCATTATTTCCCAGACTTTTCCGACTTTTTATGCACCTCCCCAGCTATCACTACATCAGCAAACACATGCTGCCTTCTAGACAATAAAATGCTAATATAAAAACAGCAAAGCAACTTGTTTTTCAGGATCCTTTTTTTTAATAACTAAAATGTGCTCGATACATTTAACTGCTGATGATGAACATCTATAATGAACATCTAGAGCCTGGAAAAGAAGAGGCTGGTGTGGGATGGGTGCAAATGGCCCATTTGAACTGGCTTTAAAATGTTCTTGGATCAGGGCGCATGTGGTTTGTGAAGTCACTGCTAAAACCACTTGAGATAAGAGACGGTGTTTGTTTGGCAACTGGGAGACGCCTTACCTGTCAGATGCTGCCTTCGCCTGTGTCAACAAACTTACATCCACAAAAAGCTTCAAGCAGTCCTATGACAATTTGACTTCCCCCTCTTTAGTTAAACCAAATGAACACAACTGAAAGAAGTAAATTCATGGCTATTAAAATTATTAAAATGCACAAATCACTCCTCCCTTTCTAATTAGTTGTCTTTGCTCCAGGGTTACAGTCAAAGGGCACCATGGCTCTGACCCTTGCTCACTTTATTCATTCATTTGTTTATTTGGGTGATGTAGAATTTGAAACTTACTGTAACAATACAGTAATCCTTTAGCTTTACTGTAAATTGGCACTGATAGTTAATTTCTATCCCTTATTTTAAGCAAATTGCACGTATACCTGCAAACTTATACACAGGAGGAAGCATTTACAGGAAGTGGAAGGACAAATACAGAATTTCTTTGCCAACAACATGCCAAGTTTCTGGTGTGTTTCACAGTTTCAGGTTGTCTTACTGAGAATTACTTGTGAAACTGACCAGTCTCGATTACCTGTCTGAACAGTTTGCATACATATGTGGGAAACACAATTGTAAAAGCACAGCCAAATGTGTGAAGCTGAAATGCATCTGGGTGTTATCTGCCAGCTCATCCCATACACAACCCAACCTCAATACCTATTGGTACCGGGACTGCACTATCTCTGCCTAGAACTTTTGAAAAACTCCCAAGATCAAATTTAAGTTTATTTTTATACAGTCCTTCTTCATAAAAACACGTCTCTGGTGACTGTACAAACAATGAGCCTACCTAGATTTAACTGGTCGACAACAAATCAGACCAGAGTGATGAAACAAAGACAGGAGAAACCAAACATAACGCACAACACAAACAATGGAAAGTTCTAGCAGGACACAGCAAGCTGTCCTACATAGTCTTGCCTACCCAGCACCACCATCCATAAAAACTGCCAAGTAAACTTTAATAGGAAGAAAAAGATTAACTTCTTAATGAAAAACAAAACAAAACAAAACTGTAGAACGTGTCCAGTAGGTGCTGCAGCATTCAAATGAGTGCGACATGGACAAAAAAAAAACCTCTCATCCTTTGTCCTTGCACTCCCTCCATCCCACACCTGTTTTATCCACCAGACTTAATATTTTTGTCTGTCATAACGTGAATTAGTCACTGTTTATGACTCTCACACTAACCTTTGAGGCAGCAGGGTGCCTTAATGATTAGGGATCCTCTTTCAACCAGCATCTGCCCCACTGTAGTGTCCTTGAGCAAGACCCTGAATCCCTGCCAGCCACAGTGCCATTATACTGCATTCATAGGAAGTTGGAACTGGGAAGTTTCCGACTTCAGACTATGGAAAACCCATGTCTATCCCTTGGTCTCGTGGTTCCAAGTTGGAAACCCCGGGCTTTCTTTCACTTATTTCTTTCTTCGACTTTCATTTCTTCATTTCTTAGAAGTGTGATTCATCTTGTATGAATCTTTGATAAATCAATCATAAGACCAAAATAAGCATGGTGACGTTTTTAGCAAACGGTGACAGCCATAAAGAACAACACTTTTTATCTATTTAAGTAGACATAAGGTAAGAAAAAAAAGCAAAAAATTGTTTTCGATCTGTCCATCTCCCCCTCTCCCTCCCAGGCGGTGACGGCGGGGTATTTCTATCACACTGCACGACTCAGCAAAGGCGGCTACAAGACGGTGAAGCATCAGCAGACGGTTTACGTGCACCCCAACAGCTCCCTGTTCGAGGAGCAGCCCCGCTGGCTCATCTACCACGAGCTCGTCTTCACCACCAAGGAGTTCATGAGACAGGTGTGTCCGCTCAGCACTGCCAGAGGGAAACAGGGATGGGCAGGAAGAATCGAGTCAGTTATAAATTACTTTTTGTATTGCCATACAATGCGGTAACAGTTACTTCTGGGTCTCTGGTGTAGCATCATCATCATTATCATAATCAAACATGATCACAGGAATTAAAGACTGGATTCATGTTGCACCTCCACATTAAATCAAAAGTCTGGAAGAATTGTGGCTTTGGTAATTGAGAAGGTAAAGATTGGTTAAACATGAGCACTGCTGTTTGTAAACTGTCCCTCTCACGTGGTAATATAATCAGTGTGCAAGCTCATATCGCCCATCTCACATTTTGTTTTGCTGGCTGGTTCCTGTTGTTTGGCCTGCAGTAAATTTTAAAGGCTCATGATCAATTTCTTTGGAGTATGAGTCAGCTGTTTTCCATAGTGCAGTATCATCCAGAATTGCACATTACAAATATAATATCGAATAATATAGCTCCAGAATGGCAACACACTATCAAATCGACATCCAAGTATCGTGAATTGTAGCAAGGGACCTTTTTCGTTTCCCATCCCTGCTATACAGTTTCCTTTCTGGTATTTTTTCTTGAGTATTTATTTACATTTCTACTAGTATTTGTAGTATTTGGTTAACAGTGTGAGTTGGTAGCAAAGGGCAGTGGTAGTATTTTGTTATCTAAATCAGTAGCAGTCTGTGTGTTTTAGGACCTTAGCTGGTAATATAAAACTAAAACACAAATTGCAAAGCACAGAAAAAAGCAATAGTCATTGTTCAAACAGCAGGAAACAGTCACACCTTTCATTGAGCCCAGTCAGAAGGCCTTCTCAGAATGACTGCTTTTATGTGGCCTTATCTGAAAACGGGACTCCATGGCAATGAGGAAGTCTGATGAGTATTCCTGTACGATATTGACAGTATTCCTGACAGAAATGGCATTAGATTGATTCATGTTTCCGCCTCACTCGCAGGTGATTGAGATCGAGAGCGGCTGGCTGCTAGAAGTGGCTCCTCACTACTACAAGAACAAAGAGCTGGAGGACAGCAGCAGTAAGAAGATGCCCCGCAAGCAGGGCAAAACAAAAGAGGAACTGGGCTGAGCGGATGACCAAGGCTCAGGGGATTAACAGCAACAACAACACAGAGGTGGACTCCCTCCCACTCTCAGGGTTCCTACAAAGCACTGAGAAGTCTGCAAAAATTAATATTAACATTTTGGAATTACACAAAAGTCAAGAAAGTACAAAAAGGACACTGTCGTTTAGTCATAAAACAAAAACAGCTACACATTTCATGCAACTCTAGGCCTCTTTTCACATGTTGTGATTGTAGTTGATTAGAAAATACGGGTTCTGTTGTAATATGATAGTCTTTTTTACATGCCGGTATCAGAATTAGACTCATAATTGAATAATGACCAAATTAACCAAGTGCACACAATAGATCTTTTTAATGGAAAGCATGAGGGAGCCCCACACTGGGGGACAGCCTGCCTGCTCACACAGGGAAGTGAGAGACCGGCCCAGGGGCAAGTGGACCACAAACTCATGGGTGTTAGCTTAATCATAAACCAGCTGTGTGAGCTGGGCCACAACAAGGAAATGTTAATGTACTTGGATTTGAGTTTCCTGTATCGGCAGAGCTGTGCCTCATGGCAGCAGGTGGACTCACTGGGTTGGTTTTTCAGCTCATTAGTTGAACGTGAGACTCCGTTGTTTTTCAAGTGCTCTCAAACGCCCACCAGAGGGCTTGTTTACTCAGCCTGCATGAAGGGCTTTGGCTGATCTTCTGTGGATGAAAGCAGAGCATTGTCAACGTGGGGTGGCTTGGACTACTCCTGACAAGTCTCTATCAAGCCAGAATGACTAATATCCAAATGATGTGTTTTACTTTGGTGGGAGGCTTCCTATCTCCTGTTGTTATTTTTCTATGGCAATAAACTTTTACAGCCACTTGTTTCTGCCTGTAACTAGAGTCTTTGTGGTTTGGTGACTGCAGACATGTCAGATTGTTTGCAAAACAAATAATTAGTGATGACATGCTGTTTTTTAAGTATGTCAGTGGGCTCAAGATTTATCCAGTTACTGTTGATTTTAGTTCTATGGTTGTATTTGCATCCGGAAGTTCACAAATATGCGATAGGGAGGATATATTTAGAGGGCTGGTTTGAATGCTGTTCTGTCATCCTTTTGTAAAGCCGGTAAACAGAATCTTTGACCTGGTTAATCACGTCTGTTTTTCTTGTCTGGGACAACATATATTTGTATTACTGTTCAACATGTATGCAAATGCAAGATATGATAATGTTTATAATCCAAAACTAGACATGTGTGATTTCAGTATGTCAGTATCTCTGTCAGAGATGCAGGACAAAGTTTTTATTTATATATGTATATGGCACATAAACTGGCTTCAGGAGGAGTCTCTTCACTCAGTAAACAATCCTACATGTTGTGTTAATATTTGAGTTAAATGACAAAGAAAATACAGAAATGGTGTCGTGGTGTGGTGTCCTATTGTGTATAGTATCAGTATCTTGCAGTTATTTTTTGAATCAAGTTCAATTCACTGATCCTTAAAAAGCGGGGCATGACTCACAGTGACAATTGCTTGTTTGTTTTTTTTCTCCTGTCATGAAGTAGAATTGAAAGGTTAGAGTAAGCAGCTCTTCTCGTTGGGGTGGTAAACCCACAAAGTGGCAGAGGACCAGCGGAGGTATGACAGGTATGTGTCTCTTGAAGTACATATTCTGCACTGTTGACAGTCCTGGCCTCTTGTCTGTGCAGCTGCGACAATGGAATTTTCCACAGAGCCACCACTATCTCCCTGATCCATATCACACATGGGCGCTATCACATACAGGAAGAAAATGTATTTCTAACGTGATCAGAGTTCTCTGGTCATGTGCCTGACTCCAAACTTGAGGTAATGCACAGATAAAGAAAGTAAAGTGAACGTCTCGCAATAATAATGACTTTTAAAAGTAAGTTGAGCCCTGCATCACTGGCAGGGCCTGCTGTGAATGTGACAAGTGGCTATGTGAGGGCAAACACACAGATACAGCAATGTCAGAAATGTCTCAAGACAAGGTGAAGGTGTTTATCTGCGTATGCCAAACATATACACACACTGAAGCAATGGCATAAATTCCACATCAGCTGGTCCAACTGGTCAGACGAGAGGGAGGGCGGGAGGCGGCAAGACACCGGAGGCAGCGACGAGAAGGAGGAGGGACATTCGGAGGAGGCAGGGCTGTGTCACAAGTAGGAAAAAGTAAGAGCAAAGAGATACAAACAGTAAAAGAAGAGGGACTGCAGACAGACCAGAGGAGTGTAAGCATAAATGTTCAAAGAAATGAAGTTTGTTTGGGTGTGAGCGCACCATTACCCACTGGGAATAGATTGTTTCCGACGGAGTGATCTAATTTGCATCTACCTCAGCAGGTCAGTGTGTCTAAATTTTGTCTAGAAAGTATTGTTTATGGTGATAAAGCCATGTTTTTACTGCTGGTCTTAAAAGCCTCACTTTGAATGACGTCGCTCACTTTAATGTCTCCGTTTCTTTGACTGAAACTCACACACTTGTTGCAAATGTTAATGAATATAGGCTATTTAAAACAAATTATGTAATCAGCTCTATAACTTGCTAACTAGAGTTATTGAAGGTTATAAGTGTGAGGTTAATAATTGAGTGTCTACGTAAGGTGGACTGGCATGATGGAATGTGTGCTATGACATTTCAAAACAATGGAAATGACTTCAGCAACAAAAGACGGGCTTAGTTTGGCTTACTACATTTCATCGTGCCAAGACTGCAGAACCATAAAATCTTCTCAATGTGCTGAAATGTGTTTGAGGTCCTTCCAGTTCTGTAGGCAGCAGTCATTATACTGACATGTTTGCTAATGACTTTTGTACAGGAAAGCCTATAAAACAAATACAGCGACCCATTATCAAGGCAAAATTACAACATGCTCGTTAAGTAAATGAAAGAAATCAAAGTCAACAGATAGCACTGGAGCACAATAGAACATGTTAACATTCTGATAGATTAAATCGTACTGCTTTATCATCATGAAACAGCATAGGTACATTTTTCAAGTTTAGCTTTCCGCATGGCAGTGCAGGTGAACTCCTGTCTTTTTCCTGCTCTGCTGGTTATCAGGAACCAATCACCTGACTTCAAATTCCATTTTGCAGAAACTGTGAAAAAGAGAGCACGCTTCATCAGACTTCAACTTGCAGGACCGAGTCAACTTCATCCCGCCAACATGAGTGATGACAGGGAGAGACAGGGGAGGAAAGGCAGCCGGGAGCAGGCCTCCAATGTCAAACCCAAACCTAACTACAAAGAGGAAAACAGCAAGCAGGACCATGGGAAGAAAGAGAAGCCCGCCAAAGTGAGGAGATCCAGGAGCATCGACTTGGAGAGGGATGAGAGAGACAGAGGGAGGAGGAGAGAACGAGAGAGGCACCATGGACAGAGGAGGGAGCGTGGAAGGAGTGAGGAGGCCCGTAGACGGGACAGAAGGGAGGGGGAGAGTGAGCTGAACAAGTCCAAGCAACCTGAAAATGACATTGAGGATACAGAGTGTGCTGTGTGTTTCTGCTCCTACGATAACATCTTTAAGACCCCAAAGCTGCTCTCGTGTGGGCACACCTTCTGTCTGGAGTGCCTCGCACGCATCAACGTATCCTCTCTGGAGCTCAAGACGTTGTCCTGCCCCGTGTGCCGCATGGTGACGGAGCTGCCCCATGGCCGGGACCTGCCCCACCTGGGCAACAACCTGGACATCTTCCGCAAACTCCCTCCGGAGATGCAGAGGGCGTTGTCCATCCGCTTCAAACGCAGCAAGGGCAAACTGGTCCTGAAGAACCCGCCTCCCACCAGCCCAACCAAGTCAAACACCCTCACCCTGCCCACGAAACCACAGGGCGGCCAGTTTGAAGAGGGTGGCGACCTTCACCCGGGCACCATGGAGGAGGGAATAGCCCCAGCCACCATGGTGGACGTGGGCAGGCCTCCCAACAGGGTCAGAGGTCGCCTGCGCAGGCTGTTCCGTTCGGACCAGTGCTATTACGCTGTGGTGGCGACCATTATCACCATCACTGTTGCACTTATGCTGGTGGGGATTCTGGCCTTTGTGATCATGCCAAACGTGATGGTTCACAAGAGGCCTCCCCCTCAGACTAACCACACGCTAGCAGACTAGCCAGGAAGTGGCATCGTCTTCTGTCCAAATATATAAGACCATCCAGGAAAAAGAGGAATGGGGTGTGGAGATGAGACGAAAGAAGAGGGAGACAATATCACTTACACCACAGTGGTTATCGCTGTCAGTGACACTTAATGCATCCTGTCTCGTTTCGCTCTTTTACTGGGGAAAGTGATGGTGAAGGAACAGCTAATAGCACTGGGACACATTCAACCTGGTTCAAAGGCAATGAAGTGAAGAATTGAAGGAAAAGGGAGTCAACAACATCTTTAAAAAAAAAACAAAGGACAGAGGCTCAGAATTGCACATGGGGGAAATAGTGAAACACTATATTGACATACAGTATATATATATTTTTTATTTACCTTTTTGTTCTTTTCTAAACATTCCACTGTTCAGAGGAAATGTTTGGGGTGACTGTGAATGGGACAGATGCTGCAGTAAAGGCCATGGATATTATCTGTAAGGAAGCTGTCTGTAATGAAGAATAAGATGTAAATATTCAAATGCACTAAACTCTGATCTGAAGAGAGTCTACAGTACTATCTTTTGATTGCTTTAGGCCAATCAAAATGTCCAGCTCAGGTTTTCTACTTCTTGTAACTTTTGTTTATAGTCTCCAGTATCATTGTACATAGCCACAGATGAATGATATATTTGTAAAGAAGGATTTTTTTCTCTTTTATTCCTCGGTCTTTAATAAAGAAATTTTGAGACACTGGGAATTTTTTTTCATCTAAAAGGGTTTTATATCCAGTATGGAGAAAAATCACTATTAAGTATTTCAACAGGTTACTACTAACAACCAAACCCCTGAAAATGTCACTATTTTTTAAGACAGCCTCACACACAATTTGGTATAAGATTAGACATCATGTTTTGTAGTATCAGGTGGAAGTAAAACTATTTCTGACAAGATAATCCATAATTTTTTTCTGACAATGATGGGATGATGGGATTTTCAGTTTGTTTCCACGTTCGCCAGAAGGAAAACTCACTTAATGTGTGTTAGGGTCTTATCTTTATCTTTTGGAAACGTCCGTGTGCTGCTGGACACCTGATTCCCCCAGTGGAGTAAACAGACCTGCTGACGGGGTGGCCTGAGTGGGGAATTTCACTTTAATTTTGTGTCTGCTCTGCCTCTCCGGCCGCTTTTTTTCCCCAGTTGCATGGAAAAACCTGTTTGACAGCCAGCGTGTCCTTGCTTTCAGGGCATTTCCTTACCAAGGGAAATCAGGTAGGCGTTTAATATTTGAATATGAGTTTTCCCGTTTAGGCTATAAAATTTCCGCTTATTTGTCGGTATTGTTTATACTAATCCAAATAATCCTCAAGAACAGCAGCACCCAACAGTAAACAATGAAAACAGCACCGATTAAATAATAACTGAGTCACACTTTAGTTTTAGAGAACCGATCGAGGATTCATTTTAGCTATTTAATTTCTTCATTTTTTTGGTATTTGGTTTTTGGTATGCTTTTTACTTTTCATTTGTAACCCTGACCCTGCTCAACAGTCGCATGTCCTCTAGGTTGTTGACCACCCACCCATACACACACATAGGCCTACACACACACACACACACACACACACACACGTCTTGAAAAGCACACCCACTTTGGCTGCCCCCCACGGTCGAGGCAAATATGGTCGGGAGGACCAGAGCAGACTAGACCCAGCCGCCCCCCACAAACCAGGTCCTGACGCAGATTAGCCCTCCGTAATGTGGCAGCCTGGATATGGATTGAATATGTCGTAAACTAGAGGCAATCGTAGGAGAAGTGTCCCATGGACTGTCACCACAAACCGGACTACAGTGGACATATCGACCACCATGGCCTCTACGCCCTCCGCCTCTGCTCTGTCTGCGGTCCTCCGGTGTCGGGGGAATATCCTCACCAGGAACCCACCGACCAAGCGGCCTGCCGCCTCGGCGTACAGCCTCGGTCTGACCGGCGGGGCCCTGCGAGAGTCGACAAGTGAGCGCACCCGATCAAACCAGGCCTCAACGTGGGAAACTTTCCTCCAAGGAGAGCGCGTCGTGGTGGGGAAGGGACTGGCAGTGGCAGTGGCATACAAATCAACCCACAAAACACCGAGGAAGAAAGGCGACTGGGAGACATGTTGCCATGACCCAAAAATTTCGCAATCAGGAGTGTGCGCCCCAAAGGACGCGCACTCTGCTGCGCCAGGTGCACAAAACGTAGGCCTACTGGCGCGCCCGGCAATGCGCAAATTGACACGCAGTTTGTCTGGAATAGACAAATGTTCTCAGTTAATTCGACTGATTAAACACGAGGCTTCTGCGACGCACCTCTGTAAAGCAATATTTTACCAGAATATCACTGAACTCCCATCTGGTGTCCTGAAAGTGTCCATAATTTACCCGGTTTCGAGGGCGAGTGGCGGACAAATAGCCTTTTTCTTGTTGAGCGGGTGGTCGACACTGAAAAGCACCTGCTTATCTCTGACTGCTCTTGTGTCAGAATTAATGTTTTTGAAAGTGGGAGGACTGTGGAGGTCCAGCAGCAGCAGTGATGATGCGCCAGAGCCTCATACAGGGGAACAGGACATGAACATGAAAAATATAGAACATGGTGCCCTACAGGTGAGCTCTAAATAAAAGTCTTCTTTCAAAAAACTTCCATTGTTTTACACAATATCTTTACAACGAAAATAATTCCTTTTGTGTCCACTTTCAGGAAAATGGACACACGCCAAGTCCCACTGACCGTAGCCCCTGTGAGGACAACTCCAATTTGGGACAAGAGATCACAGAGGACAGACCTGATTGAGGGAGTCCAAGGCCGCAGCACCGAAAATAACTCTATTTATTGACTTTTAAGTGGCTTTCGCAACGCATCTGAACTTCAACCCCTTAATATCTAAATCTAAACAGCGTTTTGGTTGTTTTTGGAAGATGTTTTGAAGGCATAAGGGGGCAGGCATCATAGTATCACTGAAAACTTGCAATATTTCCAGACGGGGCTATTCCCTTCTCTTTTGTAAAATGAGCAAAAATTGAGGTCCTGCCAGGAAGAGGTGACATTTATTTATTGGATTGTTTTTCCACATCACCCCTCTGGATGATGATTTTTTTTTTTCATGCAACCAAAATATACTTGCCTCTTGTCCCTTAAGATTGATGTAATTTGCATGTACTTGTCTGCAACCTATCCAGAAAAAAAATATTACATCGAATTAAATTTCATATCTGACTAATTGGCATCATGATGCTCTTTTTTTCCCAGCCTGTATTCCTATTCATTACCATATATCACATCGCCACAGCGTTTGAATGGGATGTGAAGCTTCACCGAGACATCAAAGCCCGTCTCTTATTAATTAGCTCCTCGGAGAGCCGCACACATCACAAGTTGTGTAATTTCTCAAGGTGACAGTTAGGGCGGGACTTCCGGTGAATGTTTCACATCCGGAAGCCGCTGCCTTACTTCTCCTCTCTTGCGAGAAACGAGAGGGGGGAAACTAACGAGATTAAGTTGACTGAATTGGTGGGAAACTGGCAAAAAGAGCGGCTTCACGGCGACCCGATGCGCCCCGGCCGCTCGCCTCGTCTGGCCGCGCTGGTTGTCACCGAAGAGACGGAGCGGAAAAAGGCCACAGAGGGAAGAAATGGTCACATTGGCAGGGTAAGGGCTAATTTCAGTGAACACGCTCCTCCTCAGCTGCAACACGGCTATTTACCGAGCCGAGCGTCTTTTTAAAAAAAAAACAATATAGACGCACACCGAGCTGGGAAATGTGTATTCAAGGTTGTTTTTCCAGTTTGAGTCGCTCCCGGCGCTGCCTCTCCGGTGCGGTAGCCACAGGTGATAAGAAAATCGATCAGCGGCTCAGTGCCACATCTTCGTTTCCCACAGCAGCGACTTCCTGCTGCCATGTGATCAAACTGGCAGAAAAACACCAAGGTCCCAGCTTAAATTAATGTATAATCTGCTGGATTGCTCTTCGATAGCCTCCAATTTAGCGGATTATATTTTATTACATGTTCATGGTGCTGTTTCTTACTGTTTGTTATGTAAAAGTGATCTCTCTTATAATCTCTCTCTCCATATGTCTGTCTATTTATCTGTGTGTTTTTGCAGTGTGCTGCATATTTCGATAACATTTCTCGATTTATTACTTTTTGAAGCTCCAAATTGTGTCCCCAAGGGAAAAGTTTTCACTCTTTTCATCTCACTTAACTCATTTTTTATTTCTTTTTTTTGCAGTAATGGGATTGTCAAGCTCACACACTGACCAGCATTATCATAAAAACCTGTCATTAATGTTGCATCGATACTGTGCTGACTAGATTTTTCCCCCCACTCGTATTATTTATAGAAATAAGACAATCAGAACCTCAGGCTTTTTAAAAAAAAATTATGCACTGAAGTTATGTAATTCCCTACCCAGGGCTGTAAGAGGTGCAGGCTCTGTGAACATTTTTAAATGGCAATTGAAAACTTATATATTTAGCCTTGCTTTTAAGAAACTGTCACACTGCCTGTCCACGCCTGTACTTTCCCTTCCCTTTTTGTGGTCCTTAATAAAGCTGACTTGACTTGACTTAAGTTCCCTGTTACAGGCTAACCTGAAATTTTGCCAATTTCCAGTTCATTCTGGTAAATTCTTATTAATTCCCATATATTCCCATTAATTTCCCATTTTTACATATTTTACTGTTTCTGTATGTTATTTTTTTAACCATCTTTTATATATCTGATTGACATTTGTTTTTTGCTGCCTTGTTTGTTTTTTATTTGATTGCCTGGTTTTATCACACAGTATTCACACTTGTTTTAAATTGCCTGTTGTTGTTGTTTTTTCACTTGATTGTGAATTATGTTGGTGCAAAGGTGCTATATAAATAAAGAGTTATTATTATTATTATTTTAGGGGGAAGAGGATGGTACAAGTTGACTCTGGCAGAATCCCACCTCATATCGAAGATGAATCTCGTCCTGCCTCGGATTTCCCCCATCTTTGACTCTGCGCTATGTCTTGACATTTTTCACAGCTACATAGAAACTTCCAACTAGCAGAAAGCTGTGACTCCATATCATCTATCATGCTATTGTGATGAGTCACAAACAGTCCCTCCCTTGTCCTTTTTGTATTGTTCCTTGTGAGGACATCTCTTCCTATTCAAACCCTGTCCTGACTCTCCCTCCTGTTTGAGTTTTTGGGCCATGCTCCGTAAGAGAGGCTCTATCATCCTTTGTGGCACGCTCCTGTTTGTCACCTGGAATGCCATACTGGTGCTGTTTCTGTGGGGAAGACCCCCGTCTGGCCAGCCGGGCGAGCCTGGCAGAGAGCAGAGGGAGCTGGAGAAAGAGCCAGTTGGTGACATGATGGCAGATGTGCTCCGCATGGCAGACACGTTTGAAGAAGAGCTTGAAATGCAGAAAAAGATCCTGCTGCAGATCCAGAGTCATCGCTCAGTGTGGGAGTTGCCCGACAAAAAAGGGCAAAAGGCCACCCCCAGTCAACCGGTCATTCCTATCCTGGTTATCGCCTGTAATAGGGTCACTGTGAAACGCTGCTTGGACAAACTGCTGGAGCACCGCCCCTCAGCAGAGCTCTACCCCATCATAGTCAGTCAGGACTGTGGACACGCTGAGACGGCAGAGGTGATCGGCTCGTATGGCAGCCGGGTAACTC